>JYFJ02000602.1:0-119323 GCA_000934665.2 Catajapyx aquilonaris
ACGTCAACATTTTCTAGGGAAACAGTGACGTCACCATTTCCCTACATAAAAACCCCAATTACTCCGGAACGGGAACTGATATCTTAAAACGGAATATTCCAAAAAAATCCAAAAAATATGGGCGAATTTATTATGTAGTTTCCAAAATGAAGGCTAGTTCCCCATTATGTAGGCGCAGCTGGCCATGCCGACCGCTACCTCCTTCAACATACGAAAGGGGCTGCAGAACGTGCTGTGCTGATCGGTCATCGATGCTGCACCCTGTAAAGTTAAGACACTCACATTAGATCTCGTACTGACGCTCCTAAAATACAATGAGTAAGGTAAAAATTACGAAGCTGAGAGTATCGGTTTGGTCCCACAACTTTCCATCCCTCCCCATGCTACATGTCTTACAAGAGTTACAACCATAGTGCTTTAGTGCATGCAAGATGTACTACTGTTAGTGCCCTGGATCAGGCCAGTGAGTAAGGAACGTACTGCTTCTACGAACTCTTACTGACTGTCAACAATACTTGCCAGTTGACAACCACAGTCATGCCAACTGGACAACTATACAAAGGTTAGGCTACCGTGTATACTGACCGTAGTCTCTTCAGCCGCAGCATCCAGCTGGACTACAACCGACTCCGCCGCGTCCTCCAACGGAACAACTGTGCCCGGTTGCCATGGCGCATCTCCAGACACTGATCGCTGCCTTGCTCCGTACAATTCCGTGATGTATGGTCGACGACTATATGAAAATAAGATTTGAAAAAATAGAGAAGTACCAGTAGAGCACGCTGGGGGTATTCCTACCACCATCACATTTGGGATCACTATTGCAAGTTGCAAGTGATCCCAAATGTGATTGAGATTGACGAAGCTTCCTATAGCTTAACGTCAGTGCCGATCACGGTGCTTGCCTTTTGGGCGCCCAAGATAGAAGAGGTTGTATCATCAGATATCTCGGTTTATATTCTACATCCTCTGCAGCGGATTGGTTGATTTAAATGTGAACTGATAAGAAGTGTATGCCCCGTGGTATATGCCCTATTGGAATTATTCTAAAAATTGGGTAGTCAGTTGGGTCGTTCCATGATTCATCTAGCCACCTGACACTTGGGTTGTCAAATCATGACGGAAAACGGGGGCTCGGCTGCGGCTGGCATCGGATTTGTCATTTCCTTTAAATTCCACCAAGATTCCACTTACTTTCCGCACTGCCTTGAATGTGCCAAGTTTTGTGATCAAAAATTATCCGACTTTTACCAAGAGTAAATAATATGAAATAAATAAAAATTATAATTAATGAAATAATTTTTTTTTGTCATGCCACTTCCTGTCCGCAAATAAAAATTTATACATTAGGTAAATAAAAGGTGTAAATTTATTATTTTATAATATATATTTATAATGGCTCCTCCCTATTTTTTGCATCCCGGCTGCGGCTGACACGTCGGGTTATTTTGTCATTCCACTTCCTTCCCGCAGTGTCTCTTGATCTTGAATGTGTTTTATAGTTGCCACCAGCACTGACCTCAAACATGGACTCATCACTAAAAACGACCTCCATTTCATATTATAACTCATTCGCTACCTGCCAATGCAATGGTTGAATACGGTACCAAATAGTTCAAGTTTCCGACCACAGATGGCGCTAAAAGCATCCACCAATTAACCCAATTAATTCGAATTAAACAATCACCAGTGAAAGTCAACACGCCAATATTTTCTATCCAAACACTTCAGACATACTGGCAGATCACATCGCAATTCGCAAAAAAACCTTAAAATGAGTCTGCAAATCATGCGGTTCTTGCAAAACCATGCTTCCCATCCTGCCCATGTTCTGGCTACGACTTGTCAACTACGAGATGTTGTCTGAACTGGCATGCTTTTTTTGCTTCGGCTATTTCGCATATCTCTTAACAGATTTCTCCAGAAAGGGGTGGTAAGGTACCACCCTGCCCAAACAAATCCAAAGACAATACATTTTTTGGCCTCCACCCGGCCCGGTTCGTGGCTCGGTGGACCAGAATGTGTCCGTATACGAGGTACGACCCGTACCCCATTAATATATTATGTATAACTAATAAAATGCAATTTTGTCCAATTTCCTGCCACCAGCTGGGCATGTGACTTCCAACGGTGTTTCCTTGTTCTCCTTGCAGTGCAGCACACCACAGCGGCAGGTGCATATACCTGCTGCTCAGTGGCGCACGTGTGGAGCATGTGTGGCTTGCACATGCGCTCCAATCCAATGGGCCGGAGGAAGCCCGCGATAAATATTGCAAGACAAGCCGCGGAATCGACTAGTCCAGGTAGGTAGGCAGGCAAGGCCCATAAGGGAAGGAGGGTGCGGTGTTCGCCCCCCCCACCATTGATCCGGCCGAAAAAAGACATGCAACACTGACACTGCAACAACGACCAACAACAACGACAACCAACCTGGAGCCCATAGTGGGACTAGTGTTGTGGGGAGACAACAAGTGGACTCTTAGACTCATCAGAGGGTGAGTGTGTGTCCTTATGTGTGTGTGTGTTTATGTCCCATCCACCACATGCGTGAGGATAGATATTGAACCTGCTACCCCCCACCCACTATGCCCCCCCACACCCACACTGTGCCCACCCACACCGTCCATTGCCGTTCAACTCCGGCTAGTGTACCACTCTTCATCATGGCTCACTCGGTTTGCTAAAAAGTTGGGGGGGACAAGTGCGGCTTTTGACCCCAAGTGTGTTGCGCAGATGAAGTACAGTTCTGGACAGGTACAGTATGCAAATTAGCACATTCTGCAATTTTACAAAAGTAAACAAAAATGTTGGTGACATCTGAGTGGACAAAAAATTATTTGAATTTATTGGTTAAAAATAGCATATTCGGAAATGGATCTGTCGAGCCCGCAACAACTATATGTATATATAATAAATAGTCATGGACTCGCATGCCTTACATAAGAATCCAGGTTTAGACTCACCATGTTATAGGCCACCACATTTTGGATTATATCCACTCCACTTATATCGGATTATCTGCAATAGACTCAGCACTCGCGGTCACTGAAATAGGAAGTGCAATTTGCATGCCCTCCATCTATTATGCACCATAGCAATCTTGATATCGAACTTTTCCAAACGAATGAGTGCAATTAGGATTTTTTTTCTTATTCTTATGTCCTCGTTTTCCTCTGCACTACAAGACGGGTCACGTCACACAAAGTAATCTACCCCCCCAACACTTGCGTGAGCGACCCTAAAACTCTCCTGGGCAAAAATGTTATCACCATCCCATACTTAATGCAGCTAAATTATGAATAGATACAAGCCTCAATGTCAGACTCACTGATATCCACACTTCCGCACTATGAATTAGATAGTCTTAATCATGAATATGACCTAATGAAGGGCTGAGAGTGGGAATTACTTAGCTAGTCTCATTGAGAGAAAGACAATAATAGGACAATATACTTGTACATTTTAGCTTTTTTTATATACATATGCATATGTATATGCATATCGCATATGTATATCAGTATACGTGCTAGTGAACCCTTTCCCAAAATTTGGCAACACTATCTTTCTTCTAAATACTGTTTCTCTTCATCTGATGTTTGTCCGGCCTGATAGTACCGCTCTGGAGGCCGATTTACCACGTAGTACTATTCTTCACGCGCAGATGGCGCACACTCCTGCCACTCAAGCCCTGCGGGTGATGGAGGTACTAACAGGTCGGACAAACATCCGACGGAGAGAATAAGCGGATCAGTATATTATGTGTGTACGACATACCGGTATGTAGTATATTATATGCAACATGTTAACCACAAAGAAACCAAATTTTCACATAATACTAGATATAATAATTAATAATAATTCATACCCCGTTATCAGCCGGCGGCTCTTTAGGGGGGATATTTTTTGTTTTGACTGGAACTCTTCGTTTCGTTTTTACTGCGCTTTTTGGGATAGGATAGGAAAGGAAGGAGGCGGCTGTGGCCTATTAGTTTAGGAAACAACTGCGGAATTCTCCTGGAGGAACCGTGGGAAACCACAGAAAACCACAGTTAGAGTTGCCGGCACCGGGATTCGAACCCAGGACCTCCCGATTAGCAGTCGGATACCATATCCCCTCCGCCACCACTGCTTCGGTACATGATACTAGATATAATTAAATATCTTGGTGACTAATATAATAGTCGACTATTTACGTGTAAATCGTACATTTTTTATATTTTTGAATTAGAGGCATGAAAGGGAAATTGACATGTAAAGGAATGAAATGGGACGCTTATGTCGGATTGGAATAGAGCATTATGTAGCCTACATATTGACGTCAGAGGATTGTACCAAGTTTGGCATGTCCATGGTCAGGGTGAGGGCACTTGGGTTTGGCGTTCGAGTGAAATGAAATTGGCTATTTTTGCGTGCAATACAGGTCTTATGTGATACGCGCGGATATTACAAATAGAACCGCGATGGATAGTAATCCAGCCCGGATATGATGGTGGTTGGTCACGTCAAAATTGGATTTTTGCCACCCTTTTGGAGCACTAAACCTAAGAGGTCAAGGTTCAAACCCTGGCGACCTAATGAATGATTCTGCAGGGAATTAGTCGCACATGTAAAGGCTATCTGCAGGATCTTTCTGAACATGTTAAGTGCCCTGCAGTCTCAACCTAAGCAATCGATATAGGCATAGGAGGGGGCAAGGTGGGGGGGGGGGCACCTTCGGGACGGAAAATTGGGTTTTCATTTTTTTTTAAAGGGGGGCAATATGCGGTACCTGTTGTAAGAAAACGGGGTCAGTGTCGTTCGTTGTGGGCGGAATTATGCGGCAGGATGGTTTTGGAAAATTGGGGATTTTTTGGAAATTTCTTTTGATGTTAAGAAATTAATGATTGCGGTCTTGTTCGCGGTGGGGTGTATAGTTTGATTAATTTACGCTGGGATAGAATCGATATGTTTTCACTCTGAGGACTTCTACGCAATTTGGTGCATAATGCAGCTGGACATGGCTGATAGACTGGTTACATTAGATAAACAGTTTAAGGAGGTGGCTAGGGTAATATTACTAGGAAGTTTGAGGATATATTGGGGTGAATGTTTGGTTATGGATTGATAATAGGGACTGTTTTATATATTCAAAATTAAGAGAATACTGGTGCATAATTTGAAATTTTTGCCTTAGAGTACAGTACATGGCAAAGAGTAAAGTAAAAGTATATAAACAGACTGTGATAATTTCCAATGATGTACTGTACATAATGTAGAAGTACTCACAAAACGCCTCTTAATACTAGGCTACTGTATATCATTATGTTGACACAGCGGCTTAATGTGGCTCAAATATAATAAAAGTGTAAATGGGCTGCAACATTGTGATTTCAATGCTATTGCCTCGGTTTATCATCAAATTTTAAATGAATCTATGACTTCACGGTGTATTACAGTGCTTCTTGCGCACGAAAATTGCCTGCATTCAGCAGTGTAGCCACTTGACCTTTTGCTCTTTTTTTCTTTTCTTTTTTTTTTTTTGCAAAGACCGTAATCGGTGCCAGTTGGGAGGGGCTTAGGATAAAGACTGTCAGTAATGGAGGGTTGTACATCCTTCAAGTAAAAGGTGCTAATTTATTACGATCGGCTCTTTAAAAAAAATTTGATCATGGCGATTAGTGGGATGTGGAGAATGCCACATTGAATCACCCCTGGTATGATATAAAAGCCAGACGGATTTATTTCCTCCGGGTCAGTGACTTGTCGACACGTGATTTGCTAGTTCAGCAACCAGCTAAGGTAGGACAAGCTATTGTGAGACCAAAATACACTATAGTGTGAATCATATGGACATGGAAATGCTGCCATTCATCCTGCAGTGTATGCAACAGCAGCCTTGTCATACTGGATGCGTAATCAGCAGGGGTTAATTGAAGGTCACAAAAATGGACACAACAGTGTTCTGTTCATGTGCAATGTCTTATTACAATTATTGCCAACAATGTACTGTACTTAACGATTAAAGGCTTGTGACGTCAGTACTAATTTAAGGCTGAATACATAATTTAGGTTTTGCATGGTTGTAAGGGTCAATAGGTGATCATCTGAACATTATGTTTGGGCAATTTTTATTAATATAGCTTTTAAAAATATAGGACGTTAATTGTTTAAAGCCCTATCGACATCATATACAAGTTATTTTAAGATATCAGATAATACCGGTATTAATGACCTATGGGGAGTCATATCATTAGGGAAAGATCATTTCCTGTCATCGGAAATAATAGGGTGACCTATAGAGAAGTGGGTCCGATTTCCCGATTTCCCGTCCTCCTGATAGCCTCCTATTAGTGAACGTTTTCAATTAGGTGTGTGGGTTTTGCTAATTGAAATGACTAATGTTACAAGAGCTTAAATAGATTTGGAGCGCTTAATCGTCCTGTATAATACTGTTCACTTATTATATTCGTGTGTCATATCTATAAAGTCCAGCTTATTCCTTACTTTTATTTGAAACGTGCTGGAATTTATAGAACGGTGGTTTGGACTAATTTACTGCCACACTTACGTTTCATTATACCCGACAGCAGACATGCAAATAGGCCTTTAGTAACATGACTGTGATTTACACCTCTCCAGTTCACGGCCAACCATTTGCATGAAATTGTGAAACCTCCAGTATTATTTTATCAGGTTTCTTGTGATTTTACAGAATATTTTACAACTACACGTGTTAGGTGCTCTACGTTACTAACTTGCATGAAGGGACATAATTCGTGGAATTCACTTACAATATTAATAGTATTGCTTTTTAATTTTTGTGTTCGTATATTTAACAATATTTTGTAATGGGAAGATTTGGGATTCATGTGCATATAACAAAGGTACTTGACCCAGCACGACTATGCCATGAAGGTAAATCTGCGTGCTGTGGTAGGCGTGCTTTCAATTTAATGTAAGGACAGTCCGAGCCAAAGCAATGTTGCGAAACGCACAACAATAAAATTGCCCTTGATGGCACGTGTAATTGGGTGCAATTGACCCTGCCCTTTTCCACCATCAAGGTTAGTCAGGTCAAGGTGCATTCCGGATATGGCTGATGACAGATGTGAGATTGGACTGCGGACCAAGTGAGATGAGACACGCCACACTTTATATGGCTAGAGGGGGATAAAACCACATGCAAACCGGACTTTGAATTTTAAAAATAAAATTGCGCCAAATTCCGTGACATTGCCTGTATAGCCCTTGAGCAAAAAGTGGGCGTTTCAAATTGGTCGTTTTACATTTAAAAAATGACTATGACGTGTTCAGGGTCGGTTTTTACCAGGTTTTTACTGTTAGTTACTTTTCCCCCAAAAATTGATAGGAGCCTGGAATATCAATTCATTCGCATTTTGGTTATAAGCTGGGCCATATACGATTGGGTCGAGTGATATGGATTTTATCGATTGTCTCAACTTGTTGAAAAGATCGTTCTTATGCCACAATCGAGGCTTCTTAGGGTACAGTACAAGTCCATGCAAACACGGGAATCACCAGTTCAGAGAAGTTCAAGTAATATTAGCATAATAATATTTTTAGCATCTATCGCGCCATAAGAACCGAATTAGTTATTACTTGTTCAACAGTCTTCTGGCGCATTTTTTTTAAATGGCTAAATTTAATTTTTGTGTTAAGGTTAGATCAAGGCGGAGACTCTTTAAAGGTGAAAGAGTTTCACATAGTAATTTTCTGGCTTCAATGTCAAAACACGTGGTAATTACATCGTCAAAATGCTCCAGTTACGAAACGGTTCTCATTAGAGCTCTATAGGATTATTTTTTTCAGTCCGGTTTTTCTAGAAGGGTGGCGTGTTTGTGGTGCGATTTTCATCCATCAGGTAATCCTATTTTGGTATACCAACCACAAATTTTCTGTGATTAATCGTCGGAATTCAGTCAAGAGTTGGAAAGGAAAGAGGTGGGGGTATAGAAAAATCTTGCCTGTAGATCAAGATAGTGATTGCATAGTGAGGGAGTTTGCTATTATAAGAGGGAGGGGTTACCTTTGAAATGACCGGATATTGCATGCGAAAATTTTCTGAAGGGCAATGTTCTGTGATAGTCTGCGTATTTTCCCCATGATGATTGTGGTGACACACGAATTAAATGTTGGTTCATATTAATCAATTGGTGGATAATGAAAATATTGCAAACGCTACAAAAGCACGCTACGGTATTTAAAGTGAGACAATGAGCCGATTGTGACAATGACCGGAGTTTTTAAATGAGTCAGCCTCTATATGAATATTTTTTTGACATGGTAATAGTGAATAAAATAATATGACTTCAAAGTCTACAAGAAGTGAGCTCTTCACATAGCTTTTTTTTTGTGGCCTTTGCGTGTAGTATTTACGGCCTATACGACAAATATCGATTTCTATAGAACTCGGAAAATGCGCAAAGGGTTCAAGTAAACCGATGTAACCTTCATAGATTGACATTAAATTTTAATGCGAGCTATAAAAGCCCATCAAGACATTGGAACGTTGAAAATAACACATATTTTGTTCTGGATATGCTAGGATGGACCTGGGCAAAATAATTCAATAATGAAGTGACCAAGAAGCCGTTAACTTTTGCATATATGGAACATACTTATTATTGGATCGTACAAATTTCTAATATTTAATGTTGCGTGCTTAGCTTCTACCATTTTGCTATCAATTTTATTTTGTACTAACATCGCCAATTGAACCAATATCAACAATAGCACAACACGTGCAGTCAAATCAATTCGATTCTTTACTCAGCATGTTAAACTGCATGTATTTGATGACTTTTAGGATCCCAAAATGGCACTGCCAGGAGCTTTATTTGGATGGAACTGTAGAGATGGTAGCGCCTGGTTCTATGTCACGAAGGAATCCGATTTAAACTGCAAATTGTCCAACCCACACGTTTTAGGCAGACGAAAAAAAAAGTGCCGCAATTTATTCATAAAATGCATCCCGTGACCTCCACCCCGATCAAAAATGAATCTCCCAATTACTGTTGCCTGGAAACGAAATTTCTCTCATATATCCCGGATCTCGGACGTCCCACTAAATTCATTCGACAAATTTTTGACCTGACCAAATTTTAAGAGTGACCAACATGATGATTTTCGATTTATTGAAATTTCGTAAAATAATGGACCACAAGCTAAATTTCACGGTATGGTATTTACCAATCAGATTCCTCATCGTTGTATATAGGCTACTGATAAATGTGTTGTTAATGATGGTGGATGATGATGATGAATTTTTGTCATTTCCACATCCAGGTCGCCATGTCAGGCCAAGCCATGGATTTGGACTCCTTGGTTCCAGCTGGGCTTCAACCGGCCAACCGGCCTAACGACCCAGGTCATGTGCCTTCCAACTACAATAAACTCTCCGAGAACCTTCGTCGGGTCACACCGGCGGAATTCCAGTGTTCCGTCTTCTGTGGTGGTCGACGATGCAAGTATGAGAACCCATCTAGCTGGAAACCTGAGGAGATGGCCCTCGATGGCCTCTACTCGCATTGGTCAGTATATGTCAGGTGTACCGCACGTATAACACAAGACGGATTATTTAGGTTGGAGATGTAGGAGGCGGACCACAGATGGCAGGCAAGTGACGGGTGGCGGTCCAGGGGGGAGAGAATGGAGGTGTAGGAGGCAAACCACAGATGGCAGGCAAATGACGGTCGGCAGATCACAAACGGCTTTATTTATATAGATTAGTGTTAGTATTCCTACCCCAGCCTTATGGAGCTTAGTTGCTGTCCGCCACCAACAGTTCGCGGTAACTGTTACATGATTGAAACTTGTCCTAATCGTGTGTAACCCGGATATCAGTTCTAGGGATAGTTCGAATCCAATAGTTAGCAAGCATTGACACGTAGGCGGCTTGCTTATAAAGGCAACGGATCGATGTGGGTGTAAAAGCTTGGGTGGTCGTTGGGGGTGTATATAGTGATGGGCCATGAGGGGGTTTTTGAAGGGGGTTGGTGTCCGCACGGAAACCCAAACAGGGGATGGTTCCAGGAAGAGATGGTTTTTGTGAACGAGACTATGTATATGCACGCACGAGGGGTGAGTGTGCTTTATTTTTTCTTCTATTAAACAGGGTGACGGATGAGATTCTGGCAATGGCAAGGCCCACCACAGAGCTGATGAAGAACAAGAATCTTCTGGAGCAGTTTTACAATCTGGGGATCAAATCTATCATCAATTTGCAAAGGCCTGGGGAGCATGCCAGTTGTGGAGGACCTTTGGAAGACTCGGGGTTCTCCTACGATCCGGACGTTTTTATGCAGAATGAAAGTTAGTACCGGTTTTACTTACCCTTTTTTTTGATATCCATACAGTACATCTAAGCAACAGGCAATTGGCGATTCATGATTACTGGCCAATTTCAGGCAGTCCATATGCTTGCTAAGCCATCTGGTGGTTTACTTATAATGGGCACTATGCTCATATGGTGTAATTTTCCCGATACACAAAATGAGCAGCAATACTATAATTATGACCGAAGTACTTTCTGTTATCTTCCATACGTCACTTCTCATTCACCGTTGTTTTGACACTTGTGGAGCTTACCGGCAGTACACTTTATCTGATAGTCAATATCGCATACAGGGTGTTCAGTTGAATGTTTCAGTTAGCCATTATTGGCACTCAGCTACTTTGTATCCGGATAGTTACCACAAGTTTTTCTGTATTGCTTAGTTTACTTCTACAACTTCGCATGGAAAGACTATGGCGAGGCGACATTGACGAGTCTACTGGACATGGTGAAGGTGATGGCCTTTGCCCTGACAGAAGGCAAGGTGGCTATCCACTGTCACGCAGGTAGGAGGAGGAAAAAGGAATCGACATATTTTTTCCGGGGGCTTCAGGGCTGCCACCCCATGCAAGTTAAGGACAATACTTTCATGTGTCTTGTAGGTCTGGGTCGCACAGGTGTGCTGATTGCCTGCTACCTGGTGTTCACCCTGAGGGTGAGGGCCAACGACGCCATTCGATTCGTTAGGATGAAGAGGCCCAACGCGGTGCAGACCAGAGGACAGATCCTGTGCGTGCAAGAGTTTGAGCAGTTTGTCCTTCCTCAGAGCATAGTCTTCTGCAACAAGTGGGTTTCTTGGATTTCTCGAGTGTAGCACCCCCAGTACAGCGTGTTCTATCGAAATGTTCGCATTGACCTTTTGACCCTCATTAAGCAGTTATGGAACAGGCACCTATCAGTGACACCTGAGGTCAAAGTAGACCTTGCTGTAGAAGCACGCTTTTAAAATGGTACACTGTAGTGTACAATAAAATTACTGTACGATGAGCTTTTTAGTAGACAATAAAACTGTGCACGTGTACGATACTTCAGGTGGACATGGCGAATGTCATAATTGAATAGGGCTTCGGTTGTCATCCTTTATTGATGTCCGGTTTTTCCATTCGACCTGCCCGAAACATGTTTATGCCGGATATAAATCTGACACTTAATGCCAAAAGGTCCATAACTATGTTTTTAGTGATGTGCCACAGTCACGGAACATTAATCGATGGGCCACTCCCGTACTGGTATATCCGGGATCCCACCCAACTTTGGACACTGATTATTTACTAGTGTTTTGTCACACACTATAGGGTGGATCCGCAATGTTACATAACAGAAAAGGTCACACATTCGCACTATTTTTATATACGCTCCTGATGAGTACTTGGCACGTATTATTACACGGTGTAATCATTGCATTTGATATAACATTAAAATCATTTGTTGTATGACCGCTGATTGGCCCGCCGAATATTGTTTGTAATTGTCCCCCGTTATGCGCCTGCGCAATGGGGCAAACCAGCGCCTCTGGTGGGCAGGAGGAGGAACTTATTATTGTTTATTTATATTATTGTCAATGATTGATGCATATGAGTAATAATGCGCATACCAAGTGCCTTATCGCTACAACTGCCCACACGTTTGCCTCACCCGAATTGTATCATTATTCACGTGTGTGTGTATAGCGCCTGGCATGTATTATCTGGTGCAGCCTACATATATCCGTGCCCTTTTGCTAGCTTGTTGGGGGTTCTCACGCGATGTCGTTCCTTTCCAGAGACTTTATCAAGAATAAGAAACTGCAGGAGTTCACCCTTTCGCAGTACCTCAACAGGCAGAAGGTCATGCTGCATGGTTACGAAGCTCGAGTATTCAGGCACATACCCAAGGTGCGTTTTAAGAATGTCCTCGAAGATGTCTGATAGTTAAGTAGGCTGAATATCTGAAGCAGTAAAAAAAAAAAGACCATTTGTGCTGAAACCTATGATGAACGTTGCATATGTTTTCCCGAAGGACCTTCCGACTGAATAAATCTTTTATCCTCCCTGCACATAGTTGACAATGGTAGATCGATATGGAACAGGTTTTTAGGCGACTGTCGGTATAGAAAAGGCCGCATTGTCAAATGAAGCTTTGAGATACCGAGGGGATTGATGGTGCGACACTTTTCAATACTACGTAAAATGTTGGGGGAAGAAAATGATTTAACTTGCGGCAATGAAAGGATTGCGTGTCGAAGTGCTGTAGTAATTATTTTAGTGCTTAAGACACGACTATCGGGATTTTACTGCACCTGATACGTTGTAATGTATGGCGCATGACGCAACTAATTGTGGCTCAAGGATGGTCATGAGAGTTCGCAAGTTCATTTGAGTCTAATGAGATATGCTTATTTGGCAGGTCTTGTTTGCAATATGTGAGCGGCTGTTGAAACTGTGCAATAGGCATCAACCCAACTACCCTAACGGACGTTCAGTGAGCCAACTGGGCATCCGGTACGAGGTATCTCCTGTGCCATTCACCAGGCATTTCATGTCAGCTCGTCTCGACGAGATTTCCATCCGACCACCTTCCGTCGACTCACCCTTCTTCATGAGCCCCTCCAGTAGCGGAGGTAAGTGTTCCGTCTCCAAGTCGGGACATGAATATAATGTTTGTTTCCCAGCTCCTTCGGCAGTGTCCACGAGAAGACCCAGCACAGAGTTGGACGCCAGTCTTCGGACGGATGAAGATGAGGACGCCATCATGGGGGACGGAGGAGAGAGTGCGTCTGAAGGAGGCGGAAGGAGAGGGAGGAGCGGGGGTGGGTCAGGGGGGGTGGGGAGCAGTTCTGGTGGTGGAAGTGGAGGAGGAATGGTCGCAGGGGTTGCAGTCATTGGTGACGACTGCAGTTCTCCGGATATGCCCTCTTGCGCGTCTGGAATGCTAGGTAAGGAAGAAAGCCGTATCTGCAATCCAGGAAGGTCCTGATTGGTTTCTTTCGGTTAGGCATTGACGACAAGAGCCTGGATTCCATTCTGGACGACGGTATTCACGACCAAGACCTGACTGAAAACGTATGCTACCAGGAGTTGAGTTCGCAATTGGACCTCCGGAAGGTGACGAGACAGGAAGGTGCTCCGGTTAGTAACCATTCCTCAAGTCCTTTATACTGCTTCCAATTGAAGTGTACGCTTCAGTTGGAACAATCTGGACACATTATTCACAATATAGTATCGCAAGCAGCCATACTTCGTGGTTGACGTGGCCAAGTCCTTGTTGGCTGATCACCAACTCCTGAGCGAGGGCCTCCACAAGTACATCCGGCAGTACCGAGTGGACCTCAACCACCGGTACAGTTCCTGGTCCCGATTGGCCACCGAGAAGAACCTTTACGTGCTGACTGGACTGCTGTTCACGTGGTTAGAGCACCTGAAGGCGCCCGTACTCACCACCGAGGATCTCAGTGTGATTGTCGTCATGGCTTCCAGACCAGAGGGATGCATGAAGAAGTTTGACAAGGTACATCGGTATATTATTCGATGGTGCTAAATTACTTAACGTACCGTACCTTCAGGACGCAAGATATACGCTGGAGTATTTGATACGATTCTTGGCGCGACTTCGGCCTCTCGATAAGGAGATGCAACAAGACCTTCTGAAGCGTTTTGCTGCGTCCCTAACGCATCGGGGGGTGCCCATTCAAGGAGTGCTAAAACCTTCAGGTAAGGTCAGCCCCTTCAGTACCTGAGGGTCCATGGAAATGTAGCGTAGAGTTGGAAGAAGAGTGAGGCCTACGACACACGAATGCACCTCGTTAGCATCCAGCACCATCACATCGCTACCAGAGAGTGACATCCATACCAAGCAGGCAATTGCTGTTGACCAACCTCTTCTTCAGCCCCTTTCTCTTTAGGTGGTGGTAGCTTCCGGAAGCTTCGCAACGGAACACTGGGAAAGCTGATGGAGTTTATGGAAAAGTTGATGGACCAAGTTTCGGAGGACAGTAGTTGGACCGCCTCGTCTTCGGCAGCCCATACCACCAACTCTTCTCCAGTGATGGCCAGTGTCTCGGCCAATAGGATCACTCCTCCAGCGCCTCCTGGAGAACTCCGATCACCTTCCACCTCACACCCTGCCAATTATGTTTCGTAGGATCTGACTTGTGTATGCGCGTACACACAGAGGTGTATATAATTATAACAGTTTATGTATATGGTCCTGTATATACACACACAGAGACGACAGTGCTATGTACCTACTACGTCGGCGGCGTTTTGTTCTCGGTCTCACACTGCTGAAGAGGAAGAAGTAGAGACACCTTTTTACAGCTCAATACAAATGCAAGTGCCTTAGTTAGATTCCGTCCGTTTTTATTCGCACGCAGGCTATACGCGCATTGTGTACACGCCGTCCTGCTGGTCCGGGAACGGTACAATACTCGGTGATCTGCGTCAAGGTTTGCGGAAAGGACAGAATTGCAGTACAGCCTCTATTTCGGCTTTGTTTATATTACATGTAGGTGCACTTTGCTGCCTTCCCCGTTTCATGTAGAAATTAGTAGAACATGAACCGCCATGCATGTCTTTCGAATTTTCTCTCTCTCCACACGCTATAATTTTTTTTTTGTAGGTTTAAAGAATGTGGATTTCTATTCGCACACTGTTGATGCGGGTAAGAATAATTGCGTAACTAAATGTTATTTAATACTCTACATTGCTACAAAGATCAGGTCAAACTTTGGCTTCTGCTGTGCCCTCTCTTGCAGCGCACACGCATTCACGCGTCATTTTTTTAACCATATCCCTAACGAATTATGTCGACCAAATACCACACCACAACATATGCAAAAACATTTTTGTGAAATTGTTCAGTGTACTGAAGCTGTAAATTTATGATGAGCATAGTTACGGCCAGGCGATTACATAATTATGGTGCTTTTATGATTGTGGTTAAAATTATGTAACGATTCGAATCATTCTGTCTAGTCTGCTTGAGCCGTGTCTATGCTCCTGATTGTTACTAATCGTTTTTGTTAAGAGATTTTAATCTAGAGTTGATGACATTGCCGGCGACTATTTTTACCATAGGTCTTCTAAGTGACAATCATCGTTCACCCAATCCCCGTCCAAATCATGCCTTTGACATTAATATAGTTGACGCTTCTGCGACTCCTTTGATTTTAGCACGAAATATGATGCGTCATCTGGATGTATTTTATAACAAAGAATAAATCTGTAAGAAAGAAAAGTGGCCTGTCTCTCTCTCTCCATGTCTAGTGAAACTAAAAGGCACATTTTATTAACACTGCGAGTGGAGTGCTCCGGAAGTCCTTTTGGCTGTGATCAAGTCCATTGTTGCCAACACACGACTGCAACAGCGACTGCTATCATTTTGGGCGCCGTCAACGCTGCGATGGTCTGTGACACGTTGCAAAAGTCGCTGTCGCAGCAGTATATCTCCTCTGCTGAGCTGGTGTCTGCAACAATGGAAAAGAGTGGCACAGATGAGTAAGAATCGCAAGTAAACAACTTGAATTAGGAAACTCTCCCGTTTCATTGTTGAATGTGACGTCGCCAAGAGACCGCTCTAATCAAACTAATGATATTCCGATTTGAAAGCATCAGCACTGCCATGGAGGGCAATGACCGATTCCGTAACCCTGATAAGGACCCGAAGAATACCCGTGACATATTTAAGGTATCTGATAGCTCTCCCAGGTTCCTACCGCCTCCTGCATATGACTGTGGATTGTCAGACCATGAGTATGACGGTAAGGACTTGTCCAGAATTCTCCAGAATCATATGTGTGAGCTCCAAATGTTGTTTCCAGAGGGGGAGACGTCCTTTCTGAACTCCTTGAAGGTTCTGGAGGAGGAGGAGAGCATGGTGTTCCAGGATCTGACCCCTGAGCAACGCGATGCTATTTGGAACGTGACGGAACCCTCTTGCTCCAGGAAGACAAACAAGAACTCGGATCGTCAAAAGGGTCGTGTGCGACCGACCAACAACTCCCTTGTTCCCAAGGTGGAGATTCCTCGAAGGAACCGGGTGGTCTCTACCAAGTGCGGACCCATTAGACGAAATGGAGGTAATGTCTGTTTACAATAACACTCGGATCTATTGTCATGACATTTATGGTTCTCTGTCTGTAGCTGGCAGCAGGCGTGTCATCGGAAATAAGGAGACAGCACAACTTAGTGAATCCGAGAGCTGGGACTCGACAGACGATTCAGGGGCGTACCGTCAAAAGGGCGAAAGTTCGTCCTCCTCCCCCTCCTCGTCTGATGACGAACGAGAAGACGATGATGACGTGTGTGTCCCGAAGATGTCCGTGGAGCCCGTGGACTTCACCAAGAGCCACCTGATTCACGTGCAGGAGGCCGAAATTCACACGAGTTCACCAGAGGTGACTTCCTCTCAGGTATGAATAATTTGAATGAAGCCAATTTCGTTGCCGCATATTGACCATGCTTTTTCAGGAGGCGAACCCGAACAAAACCACTTCTTCTACCCCATCTGTCGATCCGCTGGAGCTGGAAATTCTGGTGGCCAAAAGGTTCGAGTCGGTCACATCATCTCCTGGACACCTATCCGACCAAGGCGAAGGTAAGGCAATACATTTGTGGTTGTCCCACGGATCGCTCGAGTGTGACCCTTTCCCTTCACCATGTAAATACTCGTGAAGAGTCTGACTCTACTGACACCGAATCCGTCACAGGCGCAATGTGCGAGATGTGCCGCATGTCCAGGGCCAACGTTGCCGAATGCTTCGTGTCCGACCTGACATTGGCAGCAGGAGGAGACAGGGCAGGAAACACCACCAAGAAGATGGTAAGAATAGACTAAAAACCACAGCTTTCCGCTACCTTTTGCATAAGTATATGTTCCGGTTAGGCTATTCTGAGGTCTGTGTCCTCATCAGAGGCAAGCAGAGCGTGACCCATCCATTCCCCTTGTTCATTTTACAGGAGCGTGCAGGCCGAGACGGGAAAAGGAAGAAGGGCTTCTTACACCAGTGGTTTCGGTCCCTTCACAGCTTCTTCCTTCGACTGATGGGCAAGAAGTAGGCGTCTCAACCACTATTCCCCCCCCCCCAACTAGTTCAGAGTTTATGACCGTAGAAGGGTAAAATAAAGACCATACCACTTGGGTCGTCTGATACAGCTTGTCTGACTCGGTACCATAAGGTTGTTCCTAGTCGTTGGATCAGTCCGTATCCGCATGTGTCCTGAGGAGCGCATTGGCGGTCCACGATGTCTCCTCGGACGAGCTTCTGCAATGGGACAACGAAAAAGGGGGTTGAAGGCCTACATGCTCACTGACCTCAAGTCATGACCCGAGGCCGTTACGCGCCTAATCTGGACTTATCTCGGTGGGGGTATTAATCTTCAATGGTGATGTAATTATTATAATGTTGCGCCAGGTTGGAATTGAAATCTTGCGGTGCAGGATAAGTTTTTCAGGAGTCGTAAGCAGTATTATTTTGTGTGAATAATATGAGCCAAATCAGGTGTAGCATTGTTGGCGTTAACAGTAAAAATTGAGTATATTATAAAGCAGCAAATATTACCCAATAATTATATTTGCATACACAAACAATAATCTAGGTGTGATATAGGAATTCCTTTCCACTATTTGAGCACATATCGGCATTAAATTACAACTAAAAACAACCATGGCGGAATAATATGTATCTAGGATTTTTTAAAAAAAACACACAATTTCATAGAGCCATACAATCCACTTCTTATTGCTAATGCTGCCCAAGACCTAAAATGATACTATGGAATTTAAAAAGTGAAAACGCACGATGAATAACGTGATATGCTCATCCATTAACTTTACTCACTAGACCGCAATTAGTAAGATGAAATGGCCCGATAGTACTTCAAATAACCCTTAGTTCCCGTTGCAACCCGTTAGGAAAAATGCATGTCCACAAATCAAAAATCTCATTTCTAGAACGTCAGGCACCATTTACAACGAACTTTTCTGACAATGTGTAGTATAGTTGACTGATATGCTTCATTACTTGTACCTCCAAAACCAATAGTGTCACAATCAAACTAACCATACACCTGTTCATAATGGGCCTGCAAGGCTGTGGGTCCCCAATCCAATGTCCACAGTTGTCGCACTTGTAGCAGCTGAGAGGATCCACCGTTGGCACGAAAAGAGCCACCCACAGAGCCACCCACATGGCCCACGATGGCCTCCTGGCCAGAAGCACCTTCCGCACCACCATACCTTCCAGACTGTGTGCGTGGTACTGGTAAGCAGCAGAAGGCAGCAAAGCCCGTCGTGGTCTTCACCCAGCTGGAACAGGGAGGAGGTCACCAGTTCTGCTTGGCCACATCCTACCGACCCCATCAGGGGGCCTACGCCCACCTTTAATTGCATCTGAATCATCACAAGGGTCAAATTGGAGACGTGGAGGATGGCTTGTTTAGAGAGGGACAAGTTATACGGTACCTGCCCTTATGCAATCAGGTGTTTATTAGGGGGCTACACCCTTTGTTACGTCAGTAGTTAACTGCGGAAGGGTTGATATGTAATTTAATAACATTGCGTAATATTCGCATGACTTTTCTGCAAAGCACGGCTACTCGCGTATGAAACATGCGTGTAATGCATAATGCGCAGAATGTGGAAATGGTGCAATAAACATTTGTTCTAGCGTAAAAATGGGCTTGACAGATAAATGGACTTGGCCGCAAGGTTTCCAAAAAATGTATGGCTAACCGCATATCACGTCTTCATGTGGTGTTATGCAATTTCAAATGTAGGTCAGATTTTCTCATTTCAGCTGCACTTGTTGAGTTGCAGGGATATTACAGGGTGTTGCACTGACCAAGCTTAGTCCAAAAGGGTGAAAAAAGTGAGAAGTCATTGATTATTTGTAACCAGTTTAAAGAAAAGCAATAATTACAAGTAAGTGTTTGGAATGTGTTGATTGTCTTCAGACATGCTGCTGTGCTGAGGTAAATAATCCGTGACTTTCCCTCTTTTGAACTGCGGATATGGCCACTATGCACTGTTCCGCATGACTACATTTTTATTCACACAATTGAAAAGGCGTTTGCTTTGTTGTAATAATTATTATGGAAGTCTACTATGAATGAAAACAGCATTATTCTTAAATTAATTTCCATAAGGTGATGTAAGCTCCAGGTAGTGCTGATCAACTTACAAAACCAACTATTGTCTGGTGCAACAGGCCTTTTGATAACTTTAATTCCTGAGCCAATATTACCCTATAACCATCCCAAAACCACTTCAAATATCGCGCGTTATGAACGGTAGCCAATTCACTCTGCAGCGCTGCCAACATGTCACGGGCTTCCGAATATCCCTCCAACTAATTCTATCCTGCATTTCCTTTTTCTGGGCCACATCAATCAACACGTAGGTTTTTGCCTGGCTCTGATTTCCTGCCTGCCTTTTCTTCGTTTTGTTTCCCACTAATTAAATTCCAATGTGTCGTCCTTGACGAGGGGGGGCAAATGTAGGTCGGTTCTGTTACCGTAATAATTATTATCTCCAGTGATGCGGATCCGTACCTGCTCCACATGCTGATACAGCTGGGGGAGGGGGATACCTTTTGTGTTGATTGTGTGGGCAGGTACCTTGCAGCTTTAACCCCTTTGCAGAGTTGGAGGAGGATGGGTGCTGGTAAGAGTCAGTTCAGCGAGTCTGAGCTGGAGGATTACCAGGACCTGACCTACTTCACCAAGAAGGAGGTGCTGGCTGTGCACCAGAAGTTCCGCGCTCTCTGCCCCGAGAAGGTGGCTCACAACCGAAATGCCAAATTGCCGCCTGCCAAGCTGCTGCTCTTCCCGGAGCTGAGAGCCAACCCGTTTGCCAGTCGCATTTGCCACATCTTCTCCTCCACCAGGGACGGGGAGTGCACCTTCGAGGACTTCCTTGATATGATGTCCGTCTTTAGCGAAAATGCACCCGCTTCGGTCAAGGCGGAGTATGCTTTCAGGTAAGACGTGTGCTTATACTTGGCTTTGTAATGCAGTAGAAGCCTGATTATTCATCACCTATGGGACCACGGGATGGTCGGAACGCAAGAAAGGTTGGATAATGCCAGGAGCAAAGAAAACTTTAATGAAACACAACACAAAACATATAAAGACCATGACGTAAATGTACAATATTATGGCTTTCTAAGAAATAGTGAAGTACCAGTGGTACCGGTATTTATCTTTTATTCATGGCAAAGGGAAACTCGCGGACAATTGCCAGGTAGATTGATAATACTAGTAAAACTAATATAGAGATGTGGATTTAGTTTTGGGCGCTGTTACATAGTTAATGCGTACGGTGCCGTCAAAGTTTAGTGATGTCGCATCCACTCCTCCAGTTTCAAAGAAGCAACAGTCAGCTCAAGGGCCTCCAAACAATTCAGCCTTGGGTAGCCTACATAACAGATCGTCCATGTGCAATAGGTGATCAAATCCCGTCAGAGTAATAATCCGGGTGCAACACCCATGCACTTTGTCGTTTTTACCTAATATTTTACCATCCGTCCCTCTACACCATATGCATTAACTATGCAATGGCGCCCAAAACTAATTCCACATCCCTACATTAGTTTCGGGAGTACTTTCAGTCTACCTGGCGATTGTCTGCGAGTTTCCATTCATCCTGTATGCGCACTCTACTCTACTGTATTTACAAATTAACTACGGCAATACAAAACAAATCCGTAGTACATTACAGTATTTGATGAGAAAACAGATTTATTGCTGGAGCGGGATGGTCAGATAAACTGAGGAGTCGGATAATCCAAGGTTGAATAATCAGGATTCTCCTGCAGTTCCAATTATTGTCACACACATTATTGTATGATACATAGAGGCATAATAATGAGCCATAAAATAAGGTGAAGTCCACTGAAAGCAATTTTGTTGCAAGGTCAAAGGTCTATTATGGGGCAACCATGAACAGTTTTAAAAATAAAATGCAAATTAGTGCTTTTCACGTGACCTTTATCAATAGGCGACATGACCTGAATTAATAGAGTTAGAAAGTGCTATAATATTATTGCTCTCTAGGATATTTGACATTGATGGCGATGACATGCTTGGCCCTGAGGACCTCCGGGAGGTGATCCGACGCTTGCTGGGTCCAGAACAGTTGGGTGAGTCCGACTTGCAGCTCCTCATTCAGAACGTGATGGAGGAAGCTGACTTGGATGACGACGGAATGCTCTCTTTCGCTGAATTTGAGCATGTAATATCAAAGTCTCCAGATTTTGTGCAAGCATTTAGGATCAGGCTGTAAACCCAACGTTTTTATTGTACCCTCTGCATACTCGATACCAAAAATGTGTTGTGTTATTTGTTATGCACTCAGAGCGATGCCATTTCTGGGTTTCAACTCTCATGCTGGTTGATATCTCAACTTTTTTACCAAAATATCAAAGTATTAGGGACTTGTGGTTGTCCATAATTATTTACGTAGCATTTCATAAGTAATGGGGATTAGTTTTTATTACAAGGGAAGGGAGTTAAATTGTCAGTCAGCTGATGAATGCTGCAGGAGGAAAACTCGTATTTGCCAAAGGAAAGAAGTGGCAATATCTTTCTGGCTGGTTGCACTGTTCTTCATCTTTACGAGCTGAGATTCTCAAGCGAGTAATCAATATTTGTAGGTGCATTTATTACAGATTCTTTTTTGTAACAGGAAATCCATGTAATGGGAGGGAACTCGGTTGTCTAGGACATTTTGTCACAGTTATGACCCTATTTTGTGTTTATGAGTAGGTTTTTTCATGGAATGTGGCCGATAAATAGGTTTGGTTTTGTGAGGATGTGTTAGTGTAGCACCATATTTTTTTCTGCATGCACAAAATGGAAATGTGACTCCAAGGATTTAGTGTCTGGCAGTGTTTGGTATGGATTAGCCAAGTTGCACTGCTGAACTTTTGCTTTTAATGATTGAGCTACAGGATGACATGACTGCTGAGGAAGGCAAGTAAGTGTTGTAGAATGTGCCTTCACTTTCCACATGCAGTATGTGTCATTGAAAACATGCTCTCAATTGATTGCATAAAGTATGTGAAGCAATTGTAATTTCTAATTGGATTTCAACACATAACAAGCACAACATCATCATCACAGAATTCTTCTGTAAATATGGAGTGGTCAGTGGTTAAGGAGACGTAAGGTAATGAACAAAAATAGGCATGAAAACATGCGCATGAACAGATAACGTCAAATTCAGTGTAATGAATTATGCTGCAATTGCATAGCAAATTCACACTAATTGGAAATTCCTCTGAAATTGAGTTGTGCTTCTCTCCTTCCTGCCAGTCAGCATTTAATTACCAACATGCATTGAGAGACACAGTATATTGCATTTAAATAAATGCATTTTTAAGAATACCAAGCAGAAAGATAGTTCTAAACTTCCAACTTTTAACATGTGTATTGTTTCATATGAAGTATTGATATTATTATAGAATGTCTCAGACTCTCACCTGCGTGTAGGAGTAATAGGGAACTCGTGAGCAAGATTATGTGCAATTTGGTGTAATAATTGTAGGAAATACTGCAATGTTAGTACATTGTTGGTGCCACTGAATTGATCATTGCAATACCGAGTACAACATTGAGGCTGAATCTCACATGCAGTCTAAATGAATAGCTGAGTCAATTTAGAATCTGGTGATTCAGTGAATCTCATAAAAGAATCTTATAATGTTGCACCCGGCACTTTGAGGCACGATAGCACGATATTACGCACCTGTTTAGCCCCTATGTACCCAGCCACACGCATGCGGAGGTGGCAGATATCACAACATTGGTTTGCGTCTTACATTTGCCACTCTGATTTGTTTGAGAAGTAGCCTACTGGTAACCCAAACTCTGACTTGGAACTTAATATGTGGCTTTTATTTATATATAGGCAAAATTGTAAAGGCTCCTCCTATTGATTACTTTGCTCTCTAACTGTAGAGTCAATGAATGTGACATCTGTCTCTTTTGTAGCAGGTGGTTTTATTTATTTATTCTCAAAAAGTGACTTTGCAATTCGTTTTTGCTTGTTGATTGGGGTACTTAAAAAGCACTTGACTGTTTGATGAAAACTGAAGCCCCTTTGTCTTGTCACCAAATGAAGCTGTCTTTTTTACATTTACACACATGCAGCGTTAATGATGGCATACCTTAGAAGCCTGTAATTCTCTCTGAACCTGTGGTTTTATGATGACATATGTAGGAGATAACGGAAGTAACAAGATCTGTAGCAGTCAATTCATATTTCACTGTAGTTAAAATCAAGTGTCATTCACTTCTCGAAGTTGTTACGGCAAATGTGACTAAGCCAAAGTGATACTTAGCAAATAGACGTGAAATGCTAATAATATTAAATATGGGTCACATACTTGTAGTATTTATTTCATTTTGTGTCTTTATATAAATTGTACTTGCTTGCTGGCACATTCTTACAATAATTTCCTGTTTACCACACTAATTCATTTTGTGGGAGTTTGGTGGGAGATTGTTTAAAATGTTACACGAACTTATGTAATTTGTGGGTGGATGTTAATGTGATAATTATGTTTGTTACCTCAGTGTAGAATTTTATGTCTGCAGGTGTTTACAGTATTTATTAATAAATTGTGGACGATTAAGAAAAGGGGAACTTACTCATTTCCAACGTTATGAGGGAACACACCATGTACCTTGCTGTAAACAATTATTATTTACTGTTTGAAAAGAAATCTGTTCCAATATAATGTGGTCATACAGTTTTTGCGAGAGTAACACACCAGGTATGTAATTTGTAATGTTATGGCCTGACCTGTGTGCCACCTCATTATTTTTTCTTGTCTTTGCCTTTGCCTTTTCCTGCATCCGGTTCTTTCTCTGTAAGCATCTTGTTTCTCTTCTTTCCCATAGGTGTTTTGTCAAACCATTTTTTGTACTGGTCTTCTTCTTCCCTGATGGCAAGAAAAAAAGCATCTCGAATAATTTGTCACTATCCAAGGTTTTTCAAAGTTAATACACCAAAGGTGTCATGCCATTCTCAACTCTGATGTCATGATCATTTGGACCAGGATCGATTCTGATAGTGGGTAGATTCAAATAACCCTAAGAAAACATAATTTTACTAACTTGAACATTGGCAGATACTTGGCCAGAGCATCAACGAACTCCGATATTTGTATTGGCTTGTATTTAAGTTGCAACATCCTTCTCTTGGTGAAGACGTCTTTGATTACTTGCAGGATATTTCCTACTGTGTATTTATCTGACAGTTTGGTCAGCAGACTAAAGTCGAAGTGAGGGCTGGTGGTTGGAAGATGTTTATACATGGCACTTTTCCACAGAAGAAGCCGAGCTGCATGATCCGGAGGAGGAATCAACAGCATCCGGTTAAATGCTTGTGACATTCCCTTAGCTTCACCTTCCCATGGCTTGGAGGAGAGACCCACCATGATGAGTTGGTCCAGGGGCCCCACACCTTTCATCAATTTTATGAGGTCTTTCTTGATCCTCTTTGGCTCACTTTTGTCTGTCTTGGGCACCCGCTTCTGGAAGGTCCTGTGTGCTTCATCAAGCAATATAACTGACGGCTGCATCAAACGGCCCACTTTTGACACCAGGTGCATCAGCATTTGAAGACCTGGTTTCCCTGGGTATTTCCCTTCTAAGTTACTGGCGGAAAGGTCGAAAAGTACAGCTCCAAGGTGTGTGCAAATTGCATTTAGGAGCAGGTGCTTTCCTGTACCGGAGGGACCAGCTAGCAGCACTGACTTCAGTACCGGAAGGGAGGCATGAGCATAGGCAGACCCTGTAAGAGTGAGTGATTACATTGATTGCTAAAAGCCACAGTTACGACTAACTAATGATTAACAATTATACATGAAGAGTTGGCACCTACCAACACCCAATATGCAATACTCAGAGACCACACGTCGAATGTCACCAAGGCAAGGGAGAGGATTTTTGTTCTCTGCTCTCTCAAGCACTCCAGAGTAGCTTGCCTCTCCGAGAAATTCAGAGATGTCAACTTTGGGGTACTTTTTGATGATTCCTTCTATCACAAGTTCCTCGTACAGGGAATCAAGTGTCCTATCTGGAGTCAGGTCTTTTTCTTTGCGGCCCTTCTTGCCTTTACCCTTCCCCTTCTTCTTTTTCTTCTTCTTCTTCTTGCTCTTTTTCTTCTTGTCTCTGTCAAGTGCCTGAAAGGAAGCGCCTCTATAGGTAATTCAAAAAGCTGTGAACTTTTGTGTTACTAATCTGTAATGGCATGAATCCCTCTTAAGCCAGTGGTCTTCAACTTTAAGTAGTGCTGTGGTTAGAAAATTTTGGTGGATACCCAGGGTGGATTACTTACTTGCTTTAGTTGTTCCAGTTCCACTCTCATAAGTGCGTCCACCACTTGCCTCATTTCGGACTCCACCTCTGGACGTTTCAGAGCTTTAACCATTTCAACTACGTGAGATTGTTCAGGATTGTCGCTCTCATCCAAATATTTCCACACAGCTGTAAATTAAGCTGCTGTATAAACCTTACATTCATTCACACGAGAGCTGTGCTCACCTCTGTATTCCTCGCACATTTCTTTAAACACCTCTGTAAACAAGGAAGGCTCTACTGCCACTTCATTGTCATCTTTTTTATTCTTCTTGGCATCCTTTTTGCCTTTTTCCTCCTTCTTGTCCTTCTCACCCTTTTTGCCCTTTTTATCCACGACTGGTTCTTCATCAATGGGCGGAGGGTTAAAAATTAACGCTGATCCTCCTTCGTCATCTGATGGATATTCAGGGAAGTTTCCAGTCTGCTCTCGGGTGGTGATGAACCAATCTCGAATGTCGTCCTGCATTGTTTCCTTCATGGTTGGGCCTTCGGTGACCACCAGATATTCCCTCACTTCTATCAGGGCGTTCTGGTACTCTTCCTCATACTTGATTTGCGTTTTTCTCCGTGACTCCTCAATTGCAGTCAGCTTTTCTTTAAGGCTGTTGTCTGGTGGAGGAGCAATCTGAAGCGAAGTTAAACGTAATTTAGTGTGAATTGGGACATGACTCGATGCTATGCAACTTGTTTGTAGCAGACATTGTGTACAATGGAAACTTGGCCACCACAAGTATTTTAATTATAATTATTTATTTTGTTTTTTATTTTTTCGTGTTTGCAGGTGACAGCGTGTTGCTGTCATACTGTACAAGTTCTGTTCAAGTAGTGAAACCGCTACAGGTAAGTAACTATCTTGCTATCATTAAGCATGTAACAATGTTACCATTCCAAGAAACATGTCCTCCTCATCCTTCATCCTCTTCACCCTCCTCATCGTTACGAACCTCCTGATCCAACTCTGAATCTTGGTTGCTGCCTCTTCAGGAGTGAACCTGGGAATGGACACTTTCTTTTGCCTACTTCTTATTTCCTTCTTCCTGAGAGTCAGCATGAGACGATATCTCAGTCTCCCCTGACGTGCCCTTTCATTTGTCTGAAGCAACTTGATTGCTTCTTCTATGGTCATGACTTTTGCTTCCGGTTCCTAGAGTTAAGTATGGTTTCTTTATAAATGAATGAGAGGGAAGCACCTGAGGAGCAGTACCTCTTCACCCAAAGCGAACTTAATGTCTGAGTATTGGGTCGCTTTTTTTTCTAGGAAGGTCCGCCTGTCCTGGGCAAAGTACCTTGGGATTGGAATTTCGGTGTTCAGTGGTGTCATTTTCTCATCGAGCATGGGATTGTCAATGAAATTGACATCAGCCAGATCCATTAAGACCATTTGTTGCTGTCAAAAATATACAAGATATTTCCATCTGTGGTGTACAGTTAACAGTACATTTTTGCTCACCTTAAGTTGCAACATTCGTGCAATGACGGCATCGAGTACCCTTCGTACCAGCATCCTCTTTTGGGGATGCACAACTTGATCATAGGTGAGATCTATGTCCTTCAGGGCTCTCATATATTTCAGGTACAGTTTACCAAGCATTTCATATGCATCTTCTTGCGACTGAAACAGTTATTATAAATGTCATACATTGAACTATTACTATAGATGTCACGCAATGAAATAAAATTTAAATACAGTTTCCGCTTTTCTGCTCCATATAATTTCTTCCGACACCAAAAGTTGCTCCAGCCTGTCTTGTACATCCTTCCACAGCTCATTGTATGTACTAGAAAGCAGAAGTTAGAAACATAAGTCAGATCTGCAAGATTCGCATTTAGTCATGAACGTGCCTAGCTTAGGACTTAACCATTAATAAATAGTGTACATCTGGAAAAAATCACATTACAACAATATGCATTGTAATATTGTATCTCATTTGCACCAAATTATCTCAACAGGTAAATATTGCTCCCTTGCGCAAGTTTAGGAAGAGTCTATAGTTATTTCTCCTATCAGAAGGTTGTGTGTATTTTGTTACATTTGAACATAATTATTACATATGCAGTAAACATTCAAATCAGCAGAATATATGACATAATGTAACCTTACGTATTCTAACAGTCAAAAGTATAACAAATCAGGTTTTTGCATCAATATTGCAGAATATGAATAAATATCAGTATACATCTCAGAGTGTGTGTGTTGACACCTCCAGCAATGAAGCTGGGCAAAATGCGATGGATTACTAACTCCAGTTGCGCATGAGCACTCCCATTGGTAGATCCCAGTGCATTTGGGACTGGCGTGCACCACCTGCACAAACGGAGTGATTAATCCATCACTCTCCCCATTGTTGCGGAGTTGCCAGTGATGTTGTACCACCTATTGTTGAATGCCTTATATGCATAAAGTCATACTCACTCGTTGGACATGTTGAGGACTGCTTCCCTGCAGTGGCTACACCATAAATCTAGGACGGTATTGAATTCAACAAGTAAAGGAGAGTGTTGCTGTGGTAACGGATCAATACGTACTGGTGCTTACAAAATGAGTGATTGTGACTCATATTGATTTACTAATGTGGCAGTTTGAGAAATGCCAGATTTATTAAATATGCGCATTTCCCACTAATAAAATATAGGAGAACATGGGCATGCACATATAGTCCATAAGTCAGTTCTGCATATTTGTAACAGGTGCTATTAACCTAATTAAGTCATGCACTATTTGTAGCCTACAGTACTCTATTTCTGATGGGTACCATGCGCAATTAGTAGCCCACTGTACAATACCAAGAGCTAATAACAACTGTACAATACCAATGCAGTAATTTTACCCCCTTTAAGTTGTAATTGGTGCATTATTGTGTAAACAGTAAAGGAAAGGTGCTATGATGCACGCCATGGTGTATACGCCACTGATACACCCTTTTTTTTAAATCAATTCTCAAATGACAGATCATTCCATGGCAATGTTCCTTTCACAACATCCTGTACATTATTTAGCAAAAAAGAGCGCGAAACATGTTTGGAATGGCGTCTCTCCGGCGTGAATTCATTTCGGGTACTCACACGGTGGTGCGGGCGTAACCTCCGGAGAGCTCCGATTGGTCCAAGATGCGCCGCACTCCTTCTGCAGCCAATGACGGCTTCCCTGCAGCCACCGGTGTGAGTGGGTGTGAGTGGGACATTAGACAGAAGAGGAAGATCCATTGATCCTGCGGCAAGTGTCAGCCAGCCCGGCTCTCGTCGTCAGTCAGTCAGTCGGTGAGGCACCCACGATGTCTCCAGCATTTGCGGCACCGTCAGCCACACCAGGATGTCCCTCCTGCCTGCCCTGATCGGACGAGGGGCCCACCGCCTGCTCTACTGGGGGGTGGCATTCCTGGTGGCCTACGTGCTCTTCACCTGCTATGCCGCCTACAAGCTCTACACTGCCTCCTCAGCATCATCATCATCGGAGGAGGAGGGCATCCTCGTCCAGGCCGGTACTGTGCTGCAGCTGCACACCCATGCCTGTCCCAGCTTGGTAACGAAGGTTATTCGCAGGAGATGTGCTGCAGAGGAGGAGGAATGCAACCGCGGAGCACGTGAGGCTGGATGTGGAGGTCTGGGGGAAGGCTGCCGTTGGGCTCTACCTCTGGGAGCATGTGCTGGGGGCCACGCTGCAGGTGATTACATGCATGCTCTGCTCAACCATGGTGGGAAACCAAGCCTAGACATTATTCAGGCAGTCCAGACATAGTGTCTAATCTTTCACTCCATTCCCTGCAAGCCAAAGAGGATGTTTTGGGATAATGATGTCCATTCAAATTGACAGAGCTGCCATGTGTGAGGTACTATATCGCTCAAAAATATGAGAGACGATTTTGCATTTTGTTTCAACGCACCGGCTGTCTCCCCAAATCGCTCAAAGCCCTCCAGGGGAACGTAAATAAAAATAACAAATATTTATTTCAATACAAGATTGTCTCCGTTTTTTTGCGCAATATACTAGTACAAGTAACATGTATTCATGACATACCAACTTCTCTTTTATTGCCCAAGGATGTGTACTTTTAGTTCAAGTAAGGAGGGTTGTATTATGATGATGTGGTGGATCTAGTCTTGCACATGTTCTGAACTGTACATTTGTATAAAGTCTTTCTGCACCCATGCTCTGAATTATTCAAAGTTCGCACCACTTTTTGAACAGGTGAAACTCACTGCATAACTTGACAGTAACATGCGGCAGGAGTGTTTGTTGAGATGTTGCGTATGCAAGGTCACATCTGACATTGTAATGGTAATTTTGGGTACTGATGGGACTAGCCTTGAATTATTATTATTATTAGGTGTACAATTTTCCAATTGATAAAAAGGTGTTGTTGACATTGTTATGCTAGTACTCCAGTTATATCAGAAATGAGAAGAAATTTTCTTCATGATTGATGTGCTGTAACTGACAATTTCTGTTATACTGCTTTTGATGGATAGCTCAGCTGAGAAAGGGTTGAATGTAGCAGTTGCTATATAATAGGGCCCCTGGATAGGGCAGAATAAGCTACAAAAAAAGTAACAGTTTCAAGCAAAATTTCCTGTACCTAAAGGGTACTGTATATTTATATTTGTATAAATAGAAATGTATTAATTCCCATGTAGAGAATGTGTGCAGTGCTGGTGGGCAGGTAGTATCATTATCAATCTGAATGCTAGGTCATTATGCTTTGAAGATGTTAATAAGTAGTTACAGAAAGAGTTAGGCAGATTAAGTGATCGATTCCTAAAATTTCACAGGATGTGGATGGTGGCCTGTGGCGTTATGGTGTCTTCCAAGTGGGTGACCTGACACTGACCTATCGCAATGGTCCTGCCATCACCCTTGACACTGTACCGCCCCATGCGACTCATGTGATTTTGGTGCTAAATGGACGCTCACCTGAGAAGATTGAGTATTCCCGGACATGGCTGGACCATCTAAAGAGGAAGCAGCATTCAGGACGATTAAAAAAGGCTGCTGTTGTTATTCTGGGAGATGAAAAGTGTGAAAATGACTGGCTGCTTCCATACATGGCTTCGAGGGGCGGGCCCATCAATGCTGTGTTTATGATATATGACAGCCTGTTGATTGATAACAAGGAATTTTTTCAGTGGCCTTTAGGAGTAGCCATGTAAGTAGGTGTAATTCAGCAGCAGCACTGAAATTCCTTATTTGTGCCTCTGATCCTGCAGATACAGGAATTTCCCAAGAGTAGATGCAGAAAGTTTGGACATTGTGTCCCAGCGAGCATATACATGCAACTTTTTTGGGACAGTCTATCCTGGTTCGTCCAGGGAAGAGCTGATGGACATTTTGGAGAGGCATAATCTCAGGGAGACATGCTACTCACGAACTAGAAGCGAGTGAGTCTAAACTTGTTCATCTGAAAGCGTATAGCTAAGGCAGTTTAGGTGTTGTTGTATCTATAGTTAGCACAGCAGTTTCTGCCCGGTAATTTTTATTATATCTAAAATCAACTGGCATACAGTCCTTTAAACGAGAGAATCATCTGACATCACAGTAGCCATGTTTTCTGAGTATGTGCAGCGGAGTGATTCGGGGATGTGATAGTAGGGAAGAGCCAGCTGGACAGATCGTTCTTTAGCTTAAAGCACTAGTTATATTTAGCGGTGATTACATCACAGAAAATTTCAATTAATTTCTTTATTTATATACAGGTGGGTGCCTCAAGAAACTGAGGAAACTCTCAGCGCCTATGTCGATGCTCTGCGACAGTCAGATCTGACACTCAGCCCCACTGGCAAAAACACTGAATGCTACCGTTTCCTGGAAGCCCTCTCTTTAGGAAGTATTCCTGTGGTAGAAGATGTCTCAACTCCAGGAAAGTGCTCAACAGAACCACTTCGCCTCTTGAAGAAGCACAAAGCGCCATTTATATACATTAAGCATTGGAATGAGATTGTGGGACTATTAGAAAAGGAGAAGCAGCTCTCTCTGCAGGATAAAGTTAGTAGGAGAAGGCACGCACTAGAATGGTACCAGGACTTTCGGAAGCAAATGAAGAAACTATTCCTAGGTGTCATTATGGACAAGTTTTTCTCTCATGCCAGTAATGTGTTACTAGTCTGACTGCTCAGTATTACGGAATGGCCCTTTACATGGCCAGAAATTTTGCTTTAAGTAATCTCATGAAGCATTAATGCATTTGTTTCCAAATTTGAAGAATTTTGGTTTCTTTTTGATATCAACATAGGCAGCGCACTATCCTGTATTTTTACAAATGTTATTATTTGCATATTGAGATCACCCGGCAGTGTTTTACCTGGGAGTTAGTTTCACGTGTAATTTAAAATAATTTTGGCTTATAAATTTATTTAGAAATCAATGTAACGAAGCTGTTAACACAGCCCTACCCATTCTGTTGTATTTATCCTGCAATCTGACTGATTAATATTTAGAAACAAGGTTGTTGGATTCCCATGTGGATGGATGTAGATTGTTGTTGTTTACTAACATCATCATCATCATCATCAAATAGTGTGATTGAGGGGTCAGGCTTTTCGGGGGGGAAAAAAAATCTGTTAGGATTACACCATGGTTTACTGGTGATTCATCATGATTGGCACAAGATTTCCCAAGTATTCACTCGCTTAAAATGTGAGTCATCATTGCCTTACCCTTGACGTATCATGTGTTTCAGAATTGACCTCACATCAGTATTGGTGTAAATTTCCTGCTTTTTCTTGTGACGTCTCATTCAAATGACGTGTGAATCATACTGTAGGTAAGCACATTCAATATACAAGGGCGGATCAAATGAAACCCGAATATGGTGTCTGGACCGGATGCTACTTCAGGCATGGATTTGAAACTGCCAGTACAGGAAGATGGTATTGATACCTCCTGTTGGCATGAGTCAGAATCTTCGCACGCATACCACGGCCACAGCCACAGGCATTCCAAGATGGCATGCTCCCTATCTCACTTGTCCAAGAGGGATCAACACATTGTCGTTCAATGTTTGCTGGTCGAAGGAAATACACTGGAGCAAGTTTATAGGAGGATTCTTCCCGTATACGGCAGCAACTGCATGGGAAAGACAAGCGTATGGGAATGGTTTGGGCAATTCCAAAATGGCAGAGAATCCACGGACGATCCTCCCTTATCAGCTTGTTGATTGCACGCCGAGCCTGGCCTGGTTGGGGAAGGTCGTCCGTGGATTCTCTGCCATTTTGGAATTTCCTGACCCATTCCCATATGGTTGCTGTATTTCCCATGCAGTTGCTGCCGTATACGGGAAGCATCCTCCGATAAATTTGCTCCGTTGCATTGCCTTCGGCCAGCAAAAATTGAACGACAATGCGTTGATCCCTCTTGGACACGTGAGATAGGGAGCATGCCATCTTGGAATGCCTGTGACTGTGGCCGTGGTATGCATGCAAAGATTCTGACTCATGCCAATAGGAGGTATCAATACCATCTTCCTGTACTGGCAGTTTCAAATCCATGCCTGAAGTAGTATCCTGTCCAGACACCATATTTGGGTTTCATTTGATCCGCCCTCGTAAGACAGGAGTGAATAGAAATGGTTAACTGATACATATGTGAGATAAATTCTGAAACACATGATGTAGGTATATTTCTGCTTTCAAAAAGCATTCCTTTTATTTTTTCAAGCCACTTTTTTATTAGATGTTGGTAAATTATTAATTAGGTATGGACAGTGCTTTTCCATGTCTTCTTTCAAGTGATATTGTTGCACAGTTCTCCCCACCTTTCATTGCAACTGACAGCTTAGTGAGATCCCAACACTCTGACAGTAGCCACAATAAATGTATGACAAAAAGTGGTGGAACATATGGCAAAGTGCATGGAGACTTGGCTGCAAGAATAGTGCTACTCAATAAGTGCAATTAGACTTGTTCTGCTTTCAGTTGTCTGCCCTATGTTGTTGTCATGGGCAAAGCTGGACCCCTGTTGTTTCCCTTGATGATGTTACTGTGGTGACTAACACTGACTTGTTTACAAGTTGGGATTATTGTTGCCTGTGACTCACTTCCAGTCTGAACCACCGGCATTAAAATTTTCTGAGAACAAGGAAGCGTTTGTCTCAGATACCACGACTTTCCTTGAGATAATTAGCAAGTGACAGTACAAAATGGAGGCAGATGTACCACCCTCCTACATAGTAGACAACAAGAGACTGAGACAAATAGGGATCCCTTCCAGGTCCAGCCCGTATCAGTTGACTACCGTCATTATGCAGGTATGTACGAACAGAAAATGGTGGAACTCGGTGGGTGGAAATTTCGTCGTACTACTACATTTTCGTCATTACTACATGTAGTTACTTATAACTTAGCAGTACCAGTGTAATGCAATGGTACTGCTAGGTTAGCAGTAACTAGTAGCATGATGAAGATTCCACCCAAATATTTCTGACAATAGATTGTCAGTTCGAAAATATGAAATGTCTTGTAAACTGTGATTATATTTTGCCTGTTAGTTATTAGCTTTTGTGATACACACGATTAGTTCTGATGTCTGTTACTTTTTATGTGGTTGTACAGAAGCGCACTCTGTGGAACAGTCTCCGCCTCTTCTGGATGTGCAAGAACAGGAAGTCCAGGCCACGTCTCGTGGAGGATGCAGCCACAGATGATGCGAGCCGGAGTAGGCAGCAGAGAGTAAGAATTTCTGAGTTTCTTAGTTATTTTTGTGCATGATGTATTGCATGCCACTTCTTATAGTTTGAGGAAGAGGTTAATGATGCATTTGAAGAGGAAATGCAAGAGGGCAAAGTTACGGTACTGGAAGGACACCAAACTGAGAAGTCAAGGCGCAGTGTCCTGGACTTGCTCAGCTACGTTCCTTGCTTTAGGCAGCCATTGGATTCTTCCGACGTTTAGGAATGCATTGAAATGGTTTCATTTCGATACATCCGACTTCTGGTAGTTCTCAAGACTTTGCAGCTGATCGATTTACACTTTTGGTCAAATTTCGACTGGAAGCTGTGCAGCAAAATGAGCTCACAATGGTGTATGAAGCATAAATTTTCAGTTCTAGTTTGTACAATTGAAACAGAAAATTTGAAATATAGGTGATCTTGTTGGCTGATTCAATCCACCTTCTTTTCAAACAGTCCGGCCAGATCCACATTGTTTGTAATACAGCGCAGGACAATATTGAATACCCAAAAAGCACACTTTCCACCCAAGCATGTCTGATCAGTGATCCCTCCAGGGTCCGGACCTGCCCTGCCGCAAGCTGAAAATTAGCAAAATCAAAAGCATGGGCGGCCCAACTTCCCTTTGAAATCCAATCGCCCACACCCTTAAAAAAAAAAACCCCAGCCAGTCCAATTGGATTTTGGCAACCATCAAAAGGGACCCCATATCGCGCCAAAAAAATTCGTATTTTATTTGCACTGTTTGTGTGTACCTTTACTCCCTCTGGTGGAAGGATGCTGAACTCGCTCTGTTTGTGTACGTGTGTGTGTGTGTTTTGTCAGTGTGTGTGTCGTAGGGGGGGGGGGGGGTGATGAGTGTGAGGCGGCGCATCTTCATCAGTCGCTCAGCAGGACAGGTGGAATAATCATATCAGGTGTTACACAGTGCGTTGATTTGGACAGGACCAGGATGGACCACGTGCTTTGATGACCTCACCGTTCACAAGGTACGGTAATTAACACTGTTACCGTATTTATGACCGATACTGTATTTACGACTGATATTGTAATTAACGCACATAGCTACCGGACAGAAATAACTTTCGGCGACATAATTCATAACTTGGCAGTAAATCCATTGCGTACGGAGTTTATTCTGGCCGTGTTTACACGACAACTCGCCCACCTAGTCCGCTTGTAAAAAGTCGCGTCGCTCGCAAATCTGTCAGATTGGATGCAAAAAGGCCGTATCTGCGATTACAGATACGGCTTTTTTATTATTTCTGAAACGCGGGTACGCATGAATGTCCGGATGTCGTGACTCTTTCGTTACCTCGCGTATTATACCGTCGCATTCCAAGATGCAGGCGACTGTGCTGGGTCGAGATTAGGTTATCTTGGCCAGTGTTGCCATAAGGGAAGTGCTGCTGTAAGGAGATGTGGTTGACCACAGTGAGGAAGGGCGGGGGCCATGTCGACCACTCTCAAGAGGACCATGTCAGGTCACTTTCCAAGGATCAAGCACCGAATGTGAGTTTGAAGCATCAGTATTCATTTTGTTGTTTGTATAAAAATATGAACAATGCATTATGTCCCGGACACCGATAACCTACATTCCAAGCCACAATATATTGTGACACTAGACACGAAATGCATTGACCCAGAGTACCGCAATGTGTGGGTCCTGTATACGGTACAGGGTGTGACGCGGTACACACCCGCGTACAAATAAGGCGATGATAGACACTGGACCAACCCAATATGGCTTGAGGAAGGTAGCAACTAAATGGGCGTAGTCTGGTTTTTACGTAGGTAATAATTGGGAGTTTGGCATGCTACCTGTGACGAAATGCGCGGCCGCTTCTTTACATGATAAGTATTCCACGAGTAGTCAATTTCACCTGATAAATATTATCGTTGAGTAAATGTTTTGAAATGGTAGGGTGCACACAGGTGCGGATTGTATTCAAATGGAAAGTAAACTACTTGAACTCGGTGATTTATTCAGGTATGGGTTGCCACAAAGTTTGCGGGCTCTAATTGGCAGGAAGTTTGTTGCTGTTGAAGTAATTTGAAGAGTGCGAACAATACCACGAGGAATAAGCTGTGCGGACCATGTACGATAAGGATAGAACCTGGCGTTTGCGATAACATGTTGATAAATATGACTGACGAGACATACGTATTGAAACTTCTCCGCTATGTGTAGCTGTAGAATATCGGAAGCAGCGTGCGCCACCTGCAGATATCCGGAAATGGCCCGTAAGCGGCGCGCACCTTCTTGAGCGCGTGCTCAGCAATTGACGGGTGTCGATGAGACAAGCGGTGCTTCAGATCCGCGTCCCCAATGGCGATATGCACATGTTTGAAGACAACAAGTGTCGTAAAGTGCTTTATTGCACCGTAAATCACATGACCCGTGGCAAGCAAGGGGCGGAAATGGATGGGTATGGCCTTCAGGGACACATCAGGTGCCATCCTTCCGCCCTGCATAGTTTCCCTGACTGATTGTGAGCGGGCTTTTCTTCTTCTATATCCAGGCATGTATTTTTGTTTGGTTTCAGGGACATGGAGGCGCTCCGGTCACGGATGCATACGGCCCTGGGGTCGCTGGCTGACCATGTCATTCGGCCAGGGAAGCAGGCGGTGGCTGCAGCCAGAGCCTACAACCTCAGGGTGAGTACGATCAAAATATCAATCCGCAAGCAGGGGGGCGCACTGTGGCTACATTAGTCCCGCGGAACAGCACAAATCAGATGTTCCAGTGTGATTAAACGACATTAAAATGTCATCCGCCACAATTTTCATGTGGAACCATATGGCCATCCTATATTCTTCACAATTCTGCTATATGATCTCAAACTGTGAAGTGTTCCTGGTAGGTGCGCTGTTGGGGGTAGCAGTAATTTGAAGGTTATGTCACTTCTTAATGCCACTTTCAGTGGTGGGATGACCACGAGGTGTCAGGATGTCGTAAACAATACGGATGTCACCCACTATGGGGTCGCCATATTAGGCACATTAATCGCATGCACAGTATTTCTGTCTAGTTTCCTGGGAGCGCCAAGATGGCGTACAATGCGGCTGGCGGCCATATTGTCGCTCGTATCTGGCTCGTATTTTTGCCGCTGCTGGCCATCATTCCTCGCGTCTATCTATCCATCCAGCAGCATCCCTCGGCGGGAGTGGAAGAAACGGAAAAGGCGTTGGCTCTAAAGATAGGTCTTTTGGGAGGGTTTCCTGCCAACCTCGTGCCTTCACCCGCCTCCCCCTACTTCAGAAGAAGGGGGTGAAAAGGCGGGATTGCCGTCTCGTTTTGCGGAACTCTTAATGTGCAATGTCACTTGGCAACCCTCTTTTTTTTGCATCAGGGGACATTAACCATTGGCGGTTTTTTAAGCAGACAGAGGGCACTTTTCATTACAGTTTCTATCCTTGGCATGGCTCGTGGATAGGCGTATTTGCGGGCCACTTTGCAAGGTGAGCAGGAAGTTGGGCGCGGAAACACGGGGCTCATAATTTGTCATTAACGCTGATATTAATTATGCGGGGATAGCCCAATTAGTAAATAAATCAGAGTCTTCTCATATTTGCCAATCGGTTTTTGTTGAGATGTGTCATACCTGAAAAGGTGCGGCATCCGGAAGAGAGGGGGGGAATATATGGCTCGGAAAACAAGTTGGGGGAGGCTGAATGGCATCCTCTTCAGGACCAAGGCGAAATTCCTGACGTTCCTATGGAAGTGGACTCTTGACAGGATATTTTGGTTGGCGAATGCACCATACACATCACGCCAATCTTTTGTGGACACCTTGTTTCGCCTACTGGTTTATTTGGGTGTCTGTTTACACGGTGCGCCCGAATCTGATTGGCTATTATGTCCCATGTGACACAACAGAATTAAAACTGACCTTATGGGACATTGCATAGTGATTTAAAACAATATAAGCCACATTTTTTTCATTACCTCATCTGAGGTGGCCAATCACGCCTATAATCGGATTATAGGGGGTTAGCCTTCACGTGCCTGCTTCCACTGTCGTGCAGCATAGTACAAGACGTCACTGGCACGAACATGTCCTGGATGCAAAATTCCGGCACCGAAAGCACACATGCACCATAAATGACAGCTTGGCAAGGCAGCAGCATGTGTGTGGTGCTGGGGCTGCTGGGTTGGAGAGGTTGGGTGTGGGGCAAGGGAGTGAGTATGTGTGTGCGGTGTGTGTGTGTAGTAGAGGGGGTGCATCTGTTGGCAGCAGGGTTTGGTCGGGTTGCTTGCCAGCAGGTTCTGCTGGTTCCTTCGGGAGAGCAGTGGCGTAGACTACAGAAGCCACAGGTGAGAGAAGTTAATTCCATGTATGGACCGGAGTATGTGAAGTGACATGTGATTTTGTTCACCTTTTTTTTGATATTTTGGGGGGTAAGTGGAGTACTAACCTACTTACAGTACATTTTGAGCGGGGCCCTCATCAGGAAAATTTGCTAGTGTCATCGACACCGCGAACCACGAGGTCATTGCTGTCCTCCCCACACTCGTGTGGACTGTCCTCCACGTGTGTGCCCCACCCACTTTTCCTTATCCAAAAGGGGGATGACGGGGGTTAAATTTAAACCGGCACCTTGTTGGAAATTGCGCTCCTCAGATCGGGAAGGCTCAAATTAGGCTGCGAAGAAGTAGTCGCGGGGGCAAAGGGGGACGGAGCGGGGGCCAAAGGGTTCAAGAAAAAGAGGGAAGAGGAGGGGAAGGGGAGGATACAGTGATGCCAACTCTTGTGTGGCGTTCATTGGTTCTGCCCTGACGCGCAGGACGTTTATTTTGGAAAGAGTAGGAGTATGTGGAGGTAGTTAAACACACACACACATATGCATGACGTAGTCGCTCAAGTCTGTGGATTCTAATTGGGCACGTGCCCTTGACCAATAGGCTGCCTGTAATTTATACCGAAATTGGCATCATTATTGTTGGAAGAGAAGATCGGAAAGTTTTGCAATTAAGGGAAATATGTTGTCTTCATTTGTGATCTGGATTCAAAAAATTAAATGAGTAGAGTTGTCTTTTATGAGCGAGAAAGCAGAGTTTGCAGATTTGTAGAGCGAGCTGACCCTATTTTTGCTACGAATACATAGCAGTGATAGACATGGGTCAGCGCCCATGCAGGTGGATTGCTCTGGGAAAAATCTGGTGGTGTATCACATGGCTAGTATGGGAAGCAAGCGATTGTTTTGTTGGGATGATTGCCATGTGACATTTTGTTTTTTTTTTGCAATTTTATTTTATTTATTTATAAAAATTAGTGAAAGTGTCATGCTTGTTTTCGATGCAGCTTTTCGGCGTGGTTAGTACAGGGGACATAATATGGTAAGCACAACTTCACAAGAGTTGTGTTTTTTTATGTTTTCTTCAACTGACACTGCCAAGTTGGAGGTGGTCCAGATTGGACCAGACTGGAATCCACAGTTTGGGGAGAGTTTGAAAGGGGGGGGGGGGGGGTTATGCCGGGAGTGGAAATTAGCTCCAGAACCGACTTGTCTCGCTTACCAACTGCTGTTTTACTGCACTTCCATCTGTGGAATTCTTCAAAGTTCCATTCATTTTTTTTTTCTCAAGCTTCTTCCTCTTCCTAGACTGTTTTTGTGTGACCCTATTTCCTAGATGCGTTTGGGAGTGGGAGGGATGTCCTGTAGGGGGAGGTAGGGGAGGGTTAACGCTCGGGAAGTTTGCTATATTTACCAAACTAGTGGTGACGTTAACCGGATTTCGACCTAATCCACTTCAGAAGCTGTGTGGTTTTTTTTGGGAGGAGAGTAGATTCAATGTGAGCGTGCGCGGCCTGTCAGTTGACGCTAATCTTGCTGATGTCGCTGGGCTACTAAATGCTGGATGTTGTCGCTTATTAAACGGGCGTTTTATTAATTTTAGGGGGATTAATCGGCCGGGGGTTTAAGTCTTTGAGGTGATTGGGGACTGACTATAGTTTGTATGGGAAATGAATTTCACTGCAACAGCAGCAGAATGAAACACTGAGTTTCACTTTTTATCTACACATTACATTACACATTACATTACATTACATTTTAGCTAATATTATAGTTCATCAAATAATATTATGTTTCAGCCAATATTATAGTTTAGCTAATATTATAGATCATTTATTATTATTATGCTTTAGCCAATATTATATTTTAGTTAATATTATATTTCATCTAATATTGTATTTTAGTTAATATTATATTTCATCTAATATTGTATTTTAGTTAATATTTCCATCTGATATTATATTTTAAGTAATATTTTCATCTAATATTATATTACTATTCCCGTATTATTATTGTCCAATATTATTAGCCTATTATATAATATTATTATGCTGAAAATAAATATTATTGTGGACAGCAACGTTTCTGGAAGGTTTCTGTGTAAGTTGACATATGCAAATTTTTAAAAACTTGTACTATGTATGGTCCGCACTGGTAGCTCATATTATAAGAGAGGAAATACGCGGCCTGCATGACGTTATCTTCTGTGAAACTTATGTGCGTTTCCCGATTTTGTGTGCTTTATGCACGGGAATATCTATGTGCACGTGTTTCTGGGACTGTAATTTCCGGGAGCTTGTGGACTCAAGTTGGGTAAACTATGAAGTGAGAGTTAATTTTACACTTTCGGTCGAACGAGTGAGGGAAGCGGGTGAAAATTTCATCGGAGGAGCGCAAAATGTTGCAATAACAACATCGAGGCCAATCAAAAAAAAATTTTAAACAAAAAAAGTATAGCGATGCAATCTACAATATATAGGTTATGGACAAACACTAAGCCAACCACTCGAGATATTAGATACTGAAATATAGATAAGCTGCATCGGCTTGCGTGATGCGCGCGTACCCTACATTTACTACGGCTTATTTAGCAACTGTTTTTTTTCTTCATCTTAATTCCTCTAGGCATATGGCCTTGACTTTGATGGCAAAACAGCTTATTAGCACAATTTTTCTGAACTGACCACACACTCTCGAACGTGCCTATTGAATGCGAATGCTCCGGTCTTTCCTGTCCGTCCTTTGTCATGCTTTGATGCCAGGCTTCACCTGCACATCCTCTCATTCGTCCTTTATCCCCAAAGGACACCTGAGCAAGGTCAGTGTATGACGATACTCCCCGTGAGAATCTAGGATTAATTAGGTTCTGACATGAAAATGGCTGAGATGTGCAATTGACGGTGAATCATTTATAGGCGTCATATATCAGTTGGATGCAACACATATGATGAAATGATGAATGGTGCCATCTTCATTTGAGTCATATGTGTAGCAATATGATTTTCTGGTTTAATTGTTATAATATGAAAATTGCGTTATTTGGATGTTGGGGGGAGATATTGGTACGGACGTCTGATGCACCCTGTAGATGCCTAAATGAGAGCCATGAGAAACTGCGTCAAGGCTACCATCAGACACCCTGTAAACTCTCACTGGGTCTGTATCGTGAGTCACGCTCATCACGCATACCTGCTGTACACTCTACAATGCAATGTCCCGTGATAATGTATCGCCCAGTGAGGCTATACCAAGTATGCTCCCTATTTTTTTAAATTCCATAGTCGCTTCATTCATGGATCCATGCAAACGATTTCATTCAAGTACCGTGCCCTGACGTTGTTTTTTTTTTTTTAAAGCATGGCGGAATTTTTGAGATTCGTAACAGGCCGTTGCTTCTGCACGATTCTTCCGTCCATTACGGGGTGTTCCGGAGTCTGATGCTGGAGAGTGGTTAGAAGATAAGCTATTTGAGATGATGGGTTTTTTGGGGGGAGAGGAATGTCTGGGTCAAGGTGGGGGTGACATTCCGGGATTTGTTGGCCCAGTCTTTTTTGGTTTTTTTTTTATCTTTTCTTGATGGATGGCGCCGGAGGGGGGGCTGATTGGTGTGGTATTTCCGGGGAGGAGTGTTGCCATGTTGTTTAATGGAAATTGCTAATAAGTCGGTGGTACACCTGCTGCTTTCGGTTATTGGTATGCGACTTTCTATAGGTACTCACTCGATTGGTTCAATGCTTGTTTTGACGAAGAAAGTGGGTGACAATTAACTTTCCATATTGCCACGGATTTGATTTATTAGTGAGTCTACAACGGAATGTAGTTTAAAATCTTCATATAAATATTAAATATTTAACTAATATTTTTTAAAACCTGCTTGGGACAGTAGCATTTCATTTGAGAAATTGCACTATTCCTCCCCCCCCCCCCCAAAAAAAAAACAAAAAAAAACGAGATGTTTTGGACAGCTATGTGCGCAGGTATTGTCATTATCAAAATAACGGAAAATTGTAACTTTTTTTCCCCCCCTTTCACAGTTTACAGTGTGGGTCACAAAAGCGTTTCACTTTTTTCAGTTAGCCCAAGTATGCTTCAAACTTTCGAACCCTAATCAAATGTGCAAATTCAAAGAGTCTGAAGCTTGAGGCCTTTAATAACTCATCCAGTTGCGCACAGAAAAATATTTCGGCTCGTTAAACAGCAATGTCCTTGATGGGCATAACGGGTCACCTTGAATCTTCCCATCAGTCATGACCTCACGTGACCTACCAGAAAACACTGCACCCCAGCTAGCTTAGCGTGCATCTCATTGCAATAGTGCGAGCCGGCCAATCTCGAAAGGTGAGTTTTCTCATGGTGGCAACACCGCCTCTCACCCACCAAAGAAGGTAGGAAAAGAAGGGCAAGCCTTCCAGTAGAAAGAAGGTGGTCATCAGGGGTAGTCGAGACAACAGACCAGTAGCGGAACTCGGTCTCTTTTTAATTCATTATATACCCCCCAAAAAAAGAGAAAAAAAATTATTGCGTGCGAGTGCGTGCCAAGTATGCAGAGTTGAGCGGTACCCAAGTGGGGCAGGACATTCCTGAGGGGGAGGGGACAGAAGGCAGCGGGACCTCGAACACACATTGCGGTTTTCTGTACGAACATGGGTACGAAGGAGTGAGGGAGTGTCGTAGGTTGTAGCTGTGACGAGCAGGCGACGATGCCAGCGGCGTTGTTCGAGGGCAGCCGGATGGCCGTGGATGGCCTCAGGGCCAAGGCGAGGATCAGGCTCTTCAAGAGACATTCAGTCCCAGGAGGAGTGAGTACCAGCACAAGTGATGAAAAATACGGAACTACTTTTATCGCATTGCACATTGGCGGAGGGACGTTAATGCTTGAAAATATGCCGAATTCATTGTGATATCAGAAATTGCTATAAATATTGCAATTCGTGATTTCATCCTGATTTCATTAAAAAATGGATACATGTGTTAATATTGGAGACAACCCCCCCCCCCCCATCCCCCTATATAAGCGGATTGATATTAATGTGCGATGTTCGAGTGAGGACAGCATCCGGTGGCAATCGGCACACCAGGATGGCCGCTACGTGGCTGTACCGTTAGAACACTGGGTGACTGCGGGGAATGCCACGGAATTCGGTGTCTGATCCATCTAATCGCAGGTGCTTTTGACCTCGTTAGGACGAGCCCACTCAGGCATTCCTGATAAGGAGTCTGGTGGAGCACCATACGTAGGTGTGACCCTTGCAGAAAAATCCTACGCAAGGTTGGCAGAAAATGGGCTTAGGTCTAAGCCAGGGTGTAATTCCAGCGTCAACAATGCTATCTTGGCAGGGTCGACACGGAGGACTTGATATCTGTGCGAAAAAGATAGTCCAGCCAAGGCTCTCTTGTTTTGTTTGCTTTTCAACCTCTCTGCAAACTGCAGCCAAATTATTCTCCGTAAGTTCAATGTCACGTGCCGCTGGCTTTTTGTTTAACGGTGCCAAAACAATGTAGCCAGGAGGGAAGACACGTGACGCGAAATATTGGCTAATTCTGTTTGCATATTTGGAGCGGTTAATTGCTGACCTTTTACGTCACCGCGAGCTATTGTTGTGGGCGGGGTGGTCATTAAAAGATTTAAGGTACAGGGTGGGAACAAAAAGGGGGGCCGTTGCTCTCCAAATTCGGCCCCATTTTTACCATATGACCAATCAACAAATCAATTGCGCGACCTTTAAATCGCACGGGTCATTGCAACATTGAAGCGAAAGTGACTTCTGACTTTCCCAGTTTTATTGTTGGTTTTTTTTTGTCCGTAATAGAGTCACGGTTTCGAAACCGTTTGTCTCGGAACGACATCAAAGATAGCGAATGGCTGGCGGGTAGTACCTGGAAAAAAAAAAAGACGTCTTCGTCGTTAAAGACTGGAGTATTGCCAGAGGGGGCGACGTGCTGCCAAAAAGGTCGTCTCAGGTCTCTTCGAAGCCAGGGGATGTGGGTCACACCTTGTCGAAGCCTCGTCTCGGAGAAATCCCATTTAGAATGAGCCGGAGGTTTTGATATTCAATTAGTAAGGGCACATGACTGGAGGGTGTGACAACAAGAGAGGAAATTGTCGTCAATTATGTTCGTACTAGGAAAAACCTTGCGACTGGGCCAATAGTTTCATTTTCTAGGAAGAACCCCCTAAAATTGGGCACTGGGGGGGTTATGCCGCAGCACGTGCGCCGTGAGCCAGAATTTACTAGGGTTCCTTGGTATATTTCAGGCCCCGTCGGGCAGCAGCGAAGACGGGTTCGAGTCGGACTCCCCCCGGATGGACAGAGGCCCACCATCCGCCTGTGGCACCCCGACCACCACAAACGCACCAGCATCGGCCATCAGTGGGGCAGCAGGGGTTAAGGGTCAACAAGGGGCCAATCCGTCCAGATGCATCTCGATGGCCAGCATCAGCAGCGACGGAAGCAGCGAGAGCCACGTGGTGGAACAGGAGGACATCGCGGCACTCACCCATGATGTCCGGGCCTTTAAAGAGGCTCTCGGGAAGCTCAGGAGGCTCTTCCAACCTGATAGAGGTCAGTCTGATGCCTGCCAGTCAATGGGCACTTTCACACTGGGGAGGACTTTCGGTGGCGACCTCGGGGCATCTTGTGAATGAAGACACTTTCACGGTGCAGGTGTTTGGGTGAATGGCCAGTATTTGTGACGCGGAAGACAGGTGAGAGTAGGCTCAATGTTGGATGTCGATGGCCAGATTGTACCAGCAGAAGAGGTTATGAAACACTGTCCGATTGCCACGCCTGTAGTAGTGACAGACGTTGCTAAAAAGGCCGTTGAGTCATCTCCGAAAAAGAATCGGCAGGAATAACCGGCAGACGCTGCCAGTGTTTCCTTTGGACTCCTCGAGAGCATTTGGTCCATGGCTTCCACTCCTGTTGGAATCCTGGTGTTTCAGAGTGTGCCGGTGGAGGAACTGGGTGAGGCTGTGCCTAACCTTGTTGTTTGTTGCTTTGATCGAAAAAAACCCACATGCGATGAGAATGAGAGCATTGTCTGTGTGTGTGTGGAGCAATAAAGGCGGATGTGAGAAACGGACAAATGCTTCCGGGTTTTGGCATTGTCTCTGAATCGTACTGCTTGATTCAGGAAGAAGCAACTTCGATTGCAATCATAACCGAATGTGTTTTTGCTTTCTCTTAGGCTCTCTGCAGGAACCACTTCGATCTGCTGCCCACGAGCGTCTCAGCGATGTCCTCCGGATCTTGAGGTCGGTGCTTGAGAAATACCCGGCGCTGCATGCCCAAGAGCTACTTTTGGCTGCTGGAACACTCATACAGCAAGTCAAAGGTTAGTAGCCGTGGTGTATCACAACGTTGCCCTCAATCGTTTGTTACCTCACTGTGATTTTCACTTCAGGATTCAGCTATGAGGAAGAAAAAGCGGATCCCAAGGACGTCTTCGAGCCTATTGATCAACTGGCTTTGGCTTTCAGCAGTCGGTGAGTTACATTATGAATTTAATAAATTGGAGAGATAAAAATGAATAGAAGGAAGATAGCAATTCCGGGATTGCTGAAGTGGGACACATCAATTCACGGCGGGGCTTGCTCTATTCAGGAAAAAGATGCGGCGGTTGCCATGGCTTTCCCTCTAAAGAGTAAAAGTGACCTGGCTGAGGTCGGCCAATTGTGTCTTCCTTCATTTGCCACTCAGGATTGCTTAATGAGGTGTGCCGTCAACTTTGAAGTTAACGAGTCATGATGCCCTCCTTCGACTCTTCGGCATGCAAATCGGACGAGTTAGTGACCAAAGTGGGTCAATGCTTCCTATCCCAAATGCAGGACCATTTGTGTGGAGGCCATTAGTGCGCGTGGCTCTTTTAAGTATAAAAATCCAAGGCTACGACGCAGGTGGGGTCTTTCGAAGCACCCTTAAAAAACAAAGGAGTTTGAATGAAAAAAATAAGGTGCGTCACAAGGAGATGGGAGTGGTTGTCCTCGCCAGGAAAATGCGTACGACATGATTTGTTGTGCAAACAATCATTCGTCGTGCTAGTCATCCTGGTATGGATGGATGTGCAGGGACATGTTCCAAACCAAACAGCGTTGGGCAACCTTGTGCGGACCATGGTACGTTAGATACACTTTGGCCACCGTACTTCCAAGTACGGTAGCCAAAATGTTTTGGATGTACGGTAGCCAAAATGTGTTGTCGTAGCTGCAAAGTGTGTCTTCCTGGTGTATTGCAGAAATTATGCTGGTCACGAACATTTTTTTTGACAAGTAAAAGTCACCGTTTTAGGACGGAGTGTAAATTGTGCAGGAAACGTTCTTGCTGACCAGCGTACCATGGAAACAGCTGTATTTTGAATTTTCTGGGCCGGCAATTTTTGGATGCAAAAGAAGTGCTGAAATAACTTTTCCATACCGGTACTGCTCGGGTTGCGTCACGAAGATGACCCATTCAGATCATTTTTTATATATACGGGACCGTTTGTTAGAAAATTGCTCGGTGTGACCAGTCACGGTCAAGGCCGTTTGTTCTTGACCCAAACTTGGGACATTTTTCTGTGGTCTCCCTAGAGGGGAAGGAAAAACGATCTTGGAGGCGGGACCCACATTCCAGAGGGCCCTTTCGAAGAGGGGGGTGGGCTCAGATTGTATGCAGAATAACGCGGAACACAGTGTTGCCTAACACATGCGAAACACTGTGGACATTCGCTTTATAAAAAAAATGAAGTTTGGCAATCCAGGACCATGCTGTAACTGATCTCGAACCAGCAGACCTGGTAGGGCAAGTGCCGGAAGAGGAGCTATTTTCAAAGTGTTTGCATATGCTGTGTATGTGTGACCACACCTTTATGTTGGATGGAGAAAAAAAAAGTAGGACTGTGTACGTGACAACAGCATAAACATTCATGCCTTGCGATGCTGTCAAAGGCATTCTGAAGAAGTAAGTGGTCAGCATGTTTTTGGTTGCCTTCAGGCGAGGTCATCTAGCTTTGAACCTTGCTAGTGGGTGGACTGTGCAGGATCATTTTCTCCCTAAGGGGCCGTTGCCATCTGTCAGATCTCACTTTTTGCTGCCTGACACTATTAGCTAGAGTAAACCAACTGATTTATTGATTTGATACCCAGGTCAACAGATTTTCGGTTGTGGCAAAGTTCAATCACGATTAATGGAGTTTAATAACGGTGATTAGGTGGGGAGGCTGATCGGGCTTTTAGCACGTTGAATTATTTCCTGTGACGTTTTTTTTTCATGGGTGATTGATATGGAGTGATTGGGGCGTGAAGTGTGTGTTGATGATGGGAAACTGGATGGTGTGTAATGGTTTTTGATGTATTTTTTTTTTCAGGGTGTCGGAATACCTGATGGGAGATCTGGATGCGACGGTGTCAGTCTCCAGCAGAACCAAGGTAAGAGGAAAATGTGCATGATCAGAGAGGAAGTAATTACCATTATTTGCATATACGTAACTTAAAATACGATCAAATATTCATGGCTGTAATATGTAAAAATAAATTAAATGAAAAATTCATAACATCCTGTACGCAGTTTAGCGGCTGCTGTATATGCTTGAAAGCTTTGCAGAAATATAGCTGGAAAGTTAGTATCCGTAACCAATAGCTTCCATCCTTAGTTTCATATTTTTGCTTGTGGCATATTTCTGTGTCAGCTAAAAAGGAAGTGGTAGGATGACTCAGCAATGCAGATCATCACTTTTTTTCCTTGTTGATCATCCATCACTGCTTGCCAAATGCGTCAATGTAAGTACACTTTGTTGCAGTCGTGTGAGAATCTGGCAGCATCTGATGCAGAGAGCCTGCCGGATCTCCGCGAAGGAAGAGACTCCAGGAGCATTGGCTCTTTGCTGAGTCCGGAGCAGGCGGACGAGGCGCTGCACCATACTGAACAAGGTGTGGAGTTGGCACTCAGGAGGGCCAAGCTGTGGGCCAAGTACGCCAGGGACATCCTCTCTTTCGCTGAGCGCCGGGCTCATCTGGAGCTGGAGTTCTCCAAGGGAGTGGCCAAGTTGGCCCTGACTGTTAGGCCCATTTTGAAGGAGGAGGTATGCTTGATGGTTCAATGTCTGATTTATTTTTTGAGCGAACTGTATGTAACGGGGAATTTTTCAGTCATTCCAGCCTCTCCAGTCAATCTACTGCACTGCCCTAGACCATGACCTAGAAAACAGTAACTCAAGCCAGGCCACATGGAGCCTCCTTCAGGGCTACAAGTTCATGGAACCCCTTGCGGCACGTCGGATAGAACATGAGAGGTGCCGCAAGCAGCTGAAGGAGCGCTGGCAGAGGGAAGTGAAGAGGGTGCAAGAGGCAGTGGCAGCCATGAGGAAGGCAAGGAACCTGTACATGCAGCGGTGGGGAGAGTGGGAGAAGGCCAAGGAGGCCACTGCCAGGAGCGAAGTCAGTGCAGAGGCCGCTGGAGGGGCAGAAGCCTCTGCAAAAGTCGATAAGAAGAGGAGGCTTGAGGAAGAAGCATTACAAAAGGTGATTACCATATTTTTAATGAGCTGTCATTGTTTTCCCTCCTTGTAGTGTTCATAAAAATAACTTTCTCCATCATTGTTGGCAAGTGGTAATTTTAAAAAGCTGAAAGACTTTTGTTCCTTTAAAACTGTGTGCTATTTAAGATTTTTATTGCATGATGTTCAATTTAATTTGGCAGCTGGGTGAAGCAGAAGGGGCTTATCGAACATGGGTGTCAGAAGCCAATGATCGACACTCCCAAATGAAGCGCACAAAGCTGGAGGTCTTGAAGCAGATCCGAGAGCTCATGATGCAAGGAGACCAGACCCTGAAGAGCGTCACTGCCAACTACTTCCACCTTCAGCACACTCTTGTGGCACCTCAGCCAGTACAGGTGAGTTACTGAAATGATTACTACACAAGAGCAACATAATGACACACCTGGGCAGTTCCAGACACTCCAAGAAAGCAGCCGGCTGTATGAACCAGGATCACAGTACCTGGAGTTTGTTCGCCGTTTACCTCCATCTTCCCCAAGCAAGGATTCACCGAAGGCTCCATTTGCATTTGAACCAGTGTCAGACTCATCTCCTTCAGTCACTGATCGCAAGGCCAATGGATCACTGGAAGTGTGCGAGATACCTCGTGGACCTCCAACCCCATCAGCTCTGCCATCACTCATCCACCACCAGCCAAAGGCATGGAGTCCATCTACCACATCTGGTGCCACAACCACAACCAATACGACTACAACTGGTGGCAGTGACACTGATTCTCTGTCAAGTAGCCAGAGCAACAAGAGTCGCGACACCTCACCAAGCACCAGTCCGATGATGCCTGCCAGAAGATTGCAGCAAGCACAGTCCGCATCAGCAGTAGGAGCAGCTGCTGTGGCGTCATCAGGTGATGAGCTGGAAGTGGAAGCTGATGGGGATGCCCTTCCACTCCCACTGCCTTTGTCCATGTCCACTTCACCCCACCAGAGCTCCATCTTGTCCAAAGCGGCTGTTACGCACACCTTTAGGAAGCTGAAGACCCCCTCCAGGTGCAGGGAGTGTGACTCCTACGTGTACTTCCAAGGAGCAGAGTGCACTGAGGTAACAATTCTGAAACATTATGAAATGCAGTTCTATGATACATTTTTTCTCCATCAACAGTGTGGCTTGGCCTGTCACAAGAAGTGCTTGGCATCACTTGCAATCCAATGTGGCCACAAGCGCCTCCCTCGCAAGATGACTACCTTTGGAGTGGATCTTGCCCAACACTTGTCCGAGACTGCTGCCTCAGTCCCACCTTTGGTTGCCAAATGCGTGGCTGAGATAGATTGCCGAGGTCTACAAATTAAGGGGATATACCGTGTGTCTGGTGTCAAGTCTAAAGTGGAAAAGTTGTGCCAGGCTTTTGAGAATGGAGCTGACCTAGTCGACCTGACAGACGTTCATCCAAATGTAGTGGCCAATGTGCTCAAGTTGTATGTGCGACAGCTGCCTGAACCACTGCTGACATATAGACTGTACCCGGAGTTTATTAGGATGGCCAAGGAGTTTCCGTCAAGACATAATCCAGAAGTTGGGGATCTCCGTGAACTGGTAAAGCGCTTGCCACGTGCACATTTGGTGACGTTGGGTTACATAATGCGTCACTTGCACCGGGTAGCGTCTGAATCTGACACTAACAACATGCCAGCCAGCAACCTAGGAATTGTATTTGGACCAACACTGTTGAGGACTGCAGAAGGAAATGCTTCATTTTCATCGCTGGAGGATACAGTGCATCAGACACGCGTAGTTGAAATGCTTGTTTACAATGCTCAAGAGGTCTTCGGGGCACTGGAAGCGCAGCTTGCATTGGCTCCTGTTGTGATTCATCCCAAAGTGGAGGATTTCACACACTCAAAAACATCTTTCCTGAGGTCAATATCAGTGCTCGAGAGGAAAAGGCAGTGCAAGGATCTGGACTTGTCATCTTCTGAAAGGAGGAAGAGCGATGTCCCAGATGAGATCTCCCTCCCAGGGTACCTTGGCGACCTGCCATCCACTCCAGACAACCAGTCAGTTGGTGAGTGTCAAATCTTTCAAGTGGACATGGCAAACGGATTGCCGTGTCAAAGTGTTGCTATTATTGTACACTGTACAGCATAGTGTAGCCCTTAGTAGCTACCATGTCAAGCTCATGTGAATTAGAGAGAGATTTCTTGCATCTTTTTGACTTTAAATTTCCGTGAGCTTCTAATAATGCTAATTGTGGAATGGAATCCGTGAAGTTTGAAACATGACTTCTTTTTTCTTGTCAGATGACATCTTAGGGCTGGTGTCTGACGAAGATATTCCAGACTTCCTGTTGGAGGATCCAAAGAAGTCTCCCATGATCCCGAGACGCACCTCACCAACCAAGATATTCAAGGGAACCCTGAAGGATTACCATGGGCTTGAAGGGGTGAGTGCTGAAATTCTGATCCTTTTCTGAAGGTCTCGTTTTAACCTGCAATATTATCATGCAGTTCTCGACACCTGAGCCGGACAACCCACACCTGAAACTCCGGAAGTGCATGTCAGACAACACGGTGCAGCCTTCCCCACAGCAGCCAAAGCCGCCTGCCAGTCCTGGTCTGCATGAGGAAGAGGAAGAGGAGGAGGTTGCCAAGGATCCAAGGAAGTTGGCCAAGTCTCTCAGTGAGACTGTAGTCATGCTGGGGCCAAAGGGAGGGCGGGAACACAAAGTGCTCACAGGTGAGCCATTTGAGTGACAACAGTGCAGTAGGATTTGTGTGGCTCATATTGCAAGGGAATCATTAAGTAAATAAGAAAATAATGGAGTCTGTTTTCAACGGCACATTCTTTTGTAGTGAAGGGAAATGGTGCTTTCTCTTATTCCAACTAAAGATAGTTTTTGTATCATTTGGCTTGTTATTAATAAGGTGCTGCTTTAGTGATGCACTGATAGTATGTTGCTCTCATTATGACTGTACAATACCATGCCAACACCTGACTTTCTTAATATTAAGAGGAGTTAATAACTTGGAAAATTGTGAGAAATTCCCTGAATTGGTGAATGGGATATTTATCTAGTGCCAATTGTACGAAGACAAATTAAGGAGAAAGTTTCTGATTATGTAGAATTATGTATTGTGCATTCTTTTCATAAGTAAGCATTTTCCCCAGTGTTTCATGCAAGCCTTATTTGTGGTGGGGAAACATGATATCACTCAAATATAACCCTGACTTCACCACACAAATTGTACTCAATTCAATGCCATTCATGGCCATATATTTTGTAATTAATGAAGGCATTGGAAATCAAACTGAGACTTCAAATTATAATTTCAGCAACCAAAGAAGGACATATGACATTGACGCCACCTGTGCCACCTCCGAGGGCAAACCGCCAGGACGATCACCGCGTAACGATCCAGGTACCTGGGAGGAAACCCCCACCTGCCAGTAGCAGATCTACCTTTTATTCGGAGCTGGATGTTGTAAGTAGGGAAGGCTTCAGTGGTAGTGGTGATGGTGATGGTGGTGGGTGCTCTGGTGGTAGTGGTGGTGGCAGTGACTCAGTTGACTCTTCTGTGGTGGGCGGGAGTGTCAGTAAGACGAAGAGGAGCACGACTGCACAAATGCAATCCCCAATTCTCAATCCTAGGGACGAGGCTAATAGGTGCGAGGAAGAGGGCGAGGAAGACGAGGAGCATCCAAGGGGGATAACGAGGATGGTCAGGACCAGCGAGAGGAGCGTGGTGACCAGGAGGCTGGCTGAGGATAGGACACCCAGATTTGTCTGAAATGGGCAGCAGTCCTCTGTGAAACGTACACTTCATGGTCACAGGTGACATATTTTCTTTGGTCTATCTCAAGGAGAGTGAATGTACCAATATTGTGGTCTGAGCTAGGCATCATTGTTGGATGTGGTGAAACCATACAAGCCGTGATGTACCACGCATCCGTCAGTGAGGTCCAGCAGACCCTTCCCTCTTTTTGACTCCTGGGCCAGGAAAGAGTGTGAGACCAGTAGGGGGCTAGTCAGTTGACAGGTGAAAAAGTCACAGTTTATGAGCCAAAGACATTGGGAAAAAGAAGACTCGGTCAATGTGCAAAACCCTTTTTGAAGGTTTTGTTTGGGACTGAGGGAGATCTATCACCTTTGCATTTGGGTCTCTAGGTGTCGCTAGTCAGGGGGCATTTTTTTTTTCTCTGTATTATTATATTTCCTGTGCACAGTCATTGTTGTTGAAGCATTCCGCACCTATACCTGTTTGTTTGTTTTTAGTCTCAGAACCTTTTTTTGTAACAGATCCCAGTGGATTTAAGGTCCATTTTGTGGCCTGCAAATGACCTTTTGCTTTACTTATAAGTCACTATATTTATTTAGGAAACAAATTATTTCTCAGCGTCTGCTATGAAAGAGATTCTCGTTACAGAGACCTGTCGTTGCTGTAGCAAGTGCTTAGACTGTGTATTGTTTCAGGCATCCAAAACGTTTGTTGTTGAGCGAGGCACTGTCTCTTTTGGATAACATTTTTTGTGTGTGTCTGTAAACCGTGATATGTGGATTTTCCCCCCCAACTTGGCCTGTTATTGGATATATGAAGGCCACAATCTTGGGAGCATTTCCCAACAGACTCTAAACACAATTATTAACGTGGCAAAGGTTCAGGGACGAAAACAGGATTGGATGGAGTCAGAGGCAAGAATATCTTGGAACAAAAAAAAATGAGAGTAAAAGAATATGAAAAATGTTTATATCCACAGTCTATAGAATATGAAAGATGCAAATATATTTCTGTGAGTCCATCTCAACCCATGTGCCTTATTACCCTCCTGAAAGATGTCTGCCGGCCCAAGTGAAAACCCTGTATATCTGCTTTTTGTCATTTCGAGATGTTTGCATTTGCGTTGTCGTATATAGAAGTACTATATCGCTCAAAAAGATAGAGACGATTGGCATTTGATTCAAGTGCAAGTTGCACTTGAGTCAAATGCAAAATCGTCTCTTATATTTTTGGGCGATATAGTACATGACTTCCTATTGGCCAACCCTTTGCAAGGGTTACACCTACAGGGCTTTGTACCAAAAGATGTGGCTTACAAAGAGGAAGGCAATGGTGCACTTTCGCCATTTATGTCATTTTCGAAACTGGGTTTTCATTTGGGCTGTCAGCCTTATTACTTTTCCACATAATAACTGGAAGAAACCGAATGTTTCTTCCACTTATTTAAGTGGAGGATAAATGGATATTCAGTTTACAGAGAAAATAGGTGGATGGAATTATACCAATCAGATTAAGTGGAAGGATTAGTCACTTATTCAGTAAATAAATTAAATAATTTTCGAACAATTTAATGAAGACGTGATAATCAAAGCACCAGGTAGAAGTAATTTCCACTTATTTTTTAAAATTCTATATGGTTACATTTTAAAATAAAGCTATTTCCAGATTTTCAATAGAAATGTGTAAGAATATGCTCATTTAGGGAAAGAAGTAATGCGGAAATAATGACTTTCAACAGAAAATTTCTTCTCCGTTCACTTAGTTGTTAAATTTTTTTCTCAGATATTAAAGTGAAAATTATGGACCAGTAGCATCAATATTTTGGAAAATATCCGATTATTCACACTGCAAAATAATATATTTTCTTCTTAATTTTTACTCAGACAACCAGACATAATCCGACGTAATTAAGGCTGATGTAGCAGGCCCGGAAAGAAGAGTGAAGCCTTATTGTTTATTTTTACAGAGTTTACAGCTTCCTAGCAGACTTTCAGGTGATGACCTACATGTGGTCCACCCAGGGTCGCCTTATTTCCAACTCCACCCCCCCCCCCNCCCCCCCCCGAATCGAGCGGGAAATTCCAAACTTTATTCCGTGAATCATATCAACGAAAAGACTTTACTCCAGATAAAACTGGACTCACCAAAAGTTATTTCCCACCATTGTTTATCCTGTGGTCAGACCTTTTTTTAAAAAAGTATCCTAGATAATGCGCACGTTCACAACCAGAAGGTCAAGCGAATGACCAGCACTTGATGGGGGAACTAGAAATGAATTTTTATTGGTAGCGCACATCCTGCCTAGAGCTATTTGATAGAGTTGAACTAGGTAGTGATGACGTCTTCCGTATAGGGAGGGCATCATAGTGCAATAGGTTCCAATCGTCCATCGCTTTGGTTCATTTTTATATGCAAACTTGGTTGCAGGCCGAAAGGTCAGATTGATCGTGGCTCGACCTGCCTTTAATCGGAGGAGATAAGAAGGAAAGGGTTTGGTTACAGGCAGTTTTTGCGAGAGATTACATTTTTCGTGGAAGTTTGTTGCGTAGAGACGTAATCCGTTGGGAGTAATAAAAAAAAAATAGAGGGGGATTTTAGATATGTAAATATGTTGACACCAGTTGTCGTGTTAGTAGATTGCTTGAAGTTGAAGGCGTCATTTTGTGAGCGGAATACTGCTGTTCAGGTAAGGAAATGACATTTAGAAGTTAGTTTTAATTGAGAGAGCTTAAGCTAATTAGGTCATTGAACTGTAATCAGTTCGGGTATTTAAAAAACAGTTATAAGTAACTGCAAGAATATTAGGACATTAAAATCCATTTTTTTTTGTTGATATTAGACACATGGTCCAAATAAGCTGCTAGGAATTGTCGGAAGTTCGTCATACAATACGCGGGGAAGTCCGGTCTTGATCCGAATATGCTTCGTAGTTTCCAGTAAAATCTTGCGACAAGTTCCGTCCTTATTACGTAAAACTAGGAGTAAAAGTTATCAAGTACTTTACCCGGAATTGCGGTTCCTTTTTTACATAACTTGACCACGCATGAGTGTTACCTATGAAGGCCTTCAACAATAGGTAATACAATGTAAGGCAACGCTTCTAAAGCAATTGTATAGGCCAAATATAAACATGAAAATACAGTTGAATCCGGATATACCGGTAACCGATTTTAAGGGAAGTCTGTTATAGCCAAATCGTCACTTTTGCAACGAATACACAAATTTTTCTGCTTTCCATATGCCTATACTGCACACTACTACGATACTCATTAATGAAATCCATCAAAAGCTCTGTGAATTACGCAGGACCCCTATCCTTACCCCATGTCCTTTCATCCTTGCACCGCCGGGGTTAAAATTTTTTTTAGAAAATTGAAGGAAAAATGGTGGTATTCCATCCCCCTATAAGGGCCTCTGGCCCTATCACGGGGGTAACGTAAAAAAAATACACAGGACCCCAAAGAATCGGTACCGTTTTCCTGCCCGTTCTTGCCAACAATACAGTATATCAAAAAAAGAATGCTTTTTACCTTTTCAGCAACTGTTAGATCAGTGACAGGTGGGAAAATCACCCCCTCTCCAGTATGCAATGTTTTCCTCGCGAGGAAAGGAAGCTTAGTAATCAAAAGCAACATATATTTTTCTACCGATGCGATGTGACAAGAAATTGTCTGTTATACCCGAGGTGAGATGAAACGAGTCTGTTATATCAGGAGTAAAAATACACATGGCCTTATGGCAGTATGACTCCGGAGTCAACTGTACGTATTAAAAGACACACTGTTGTCACGCACTGTGACGCTGACAGCGTGACTTTAGTGGGGGGAGGCTCAACACCGTCGCGTCGCCTGGAATTTTGGCCACTCTGGGGATCTTTAACGTGTACTCGCGCAACAGCGTGACTGTGAGTGACAACACCACGAGCACAAAGTAGCTCATTGCTAATACTATCTATCTGCTGCTGAAAGTTATTTTGAACTGTCCAACTTGCCCACAGCATACAAACCTGATCAACCTAGTAACTCTCACATTTTTTTTTTCTAGTGCGAATTCGCCTTGTTACGTCCTATTGATTGCCCACAATTCAGATTCGCGACACATTCCAAGAGGTAATGCGGATTTCCGCATTTCGCCCCATTTTCACCCCCTGACCGTATTTCCAACCCCTAGGAGCGTGGACGGTAGCGCCTCCGCATCGAGCTTCGGTAAATCCGCTCGGGATCAAGCCTTGGCAGTGGCGTCCGCAGCGCCGAGCTTGAATCAGCCTCATCGGGGATACGGAGACAGGACCATACATTTCCCCGAACACCTCCCATACACCCCATCGGAATATATGGGGAAATCCACGTGGGCGACATGACCCGGTGATCGTGACACGGTGACCCAGTGACAGTGAGAGTGAGTGCCATGCAGCCTGGAGGTCACACGTTCGGTGAGTGTACCTGCGATGACCTTGTCAGACTGAGGGGTCAATACCGTGATTTGATGGTCACCTTTCACTAGCCTGTTTATCGGACAGGTGATAACGTGATACTCGAACACTTATGCAATTATGATAATTTTGTACGTAGATTAAAAATATAGGCACGTACCGCCGGGAAGGTTAGGTTGGTACAGCGTGCCCCTACCACATTCGGTCTCCCGATATGAAAATGCACAGGATATGTCAGGTACAATCTTTGGTGTATGTACCGCATTTGACCATTTCCCTCTAAAGTTGGCCGCGGTGCCAGGCTATTTCTGTGCGGGTCAAACTCTGTTTCTGGTTTATGTGACACACACAGGTGGGCCCAGGACATTGACGTGACACATGTCAGGTGTTGGGCAAAGGCACTACAAACCCTTGGCTATTTGATCAGGGTTTTCCAACAGTAGGAGTCAATACACACAGGATGGATATACCTGACCTGGTGGTGCTCCAGGGGGCCAATTAGTTAAGGCCGGAGGCTGATCTGGTATTTTTAGGAACTGTCGGTCAAGATGTCACGTGACACTTTTCAATGATTCAAGATGGCGTGTTTCCAAATGATCTATATAATTTTTTTTTTCTTTTCTATTTGAAAAGGAAACTCCGCCTAGCTTCCTTTTTGCTAAGCCATAGATTGTCGTCAGTCTATTTGTGACACGCGACCCCAAAGCTAGATGACCCACATTGATGAAAAAGGTACACGTCAGATCTAAATATCGAATGGTAATGGACCTCTGGACTTTTAGATGATGACCTTGTGGTTCGCCAATTGTGAAGAACTGACGCATATGTATGTTAAATTACGACTTGTTTGCCTGGAAATGCCCTAGCCGCAGAAATGCAAAACCAGATGGTGCAACGTACAAACATTTACCATATGTTCAGGGTATGCAGCCGAATACATTTTTCGCAATAAGCAGCTTGTTTGGAATAACAGGTTTTCGAAAATATTAGCTAAATGTGCTGAGGGATCTCACAGACAATATTTAGGCTCTAACCATGTTTTTTTTTTTTAAATATCAAATTAATTAATAAAAATATTTTATTACAGCCATGTCTGGCGGTATGCACGAGGTGGATGCGGCCATGTCCAGCAAAAGGACTACGGCCAACGGATGTCTTCCGGTGGGCAATGGTCAGAGCCTGAATGGGAGGCCACCGGTTGACACCCTGATGACCCCTACGACCCCGGGGGCCGAAGACGGAACTAGTCCAAAGCAAGTCAGGAGGAAGAGCAAGACTGTGTCCTTCCATAGTGCGACGAGTTTGCCCACCGAGAGGAAGATCTCTAGTGGTAAGCATGACCTTTGACCCCTCTAATACTGTCTGCCAAGAATCGCCGCGTTTTTTCCATATTAAATATTTTATGGCAACTATGTTGGTGACAGTGTTGCCAAACGAACTCAGGAAGTCCCTGCGCATCGCACGACATATGTCACAATTACTGGTTTGCATTGAAGGCATGAATAGTCATGAGCAATTGGCTCCCCTGCGGACATTTTACGCATTAATTGCGTCCACAGTACACTCAAGGACGTAAAAAAAAACACGCCACTTTTATGTAATTTGCCATATTTTTTTTAGGTATGTTGCTCTTTCATTAAATGGCCAGATATTTTAAGTCATATCCTAGCAATTCTCGGTTTTACTGATATTGCCCCGTTGGTTTACGATCGCCAACTTTTTGTGCTTTGATATGTGACTGAAAGGGCAAATCTCACATTCGCATGCGCAAAAGTTTGCGAATATTTTTTTTTGGGTGGACCCCCAGTCTATTTTTTATCCTGTCTTCACAACCGAGAGGGAAATCGATGTAAACGGCGCGCGTTTTGGGCGCCTAGATGACGAAAGGCCCCCCTGCCCCCACCCAAAAAATGACTCGGATAGATATGGTACCAATTTTGGAAAAATATATAGGCCAAACTATTTCTTGGCATGGTTATAACCACCTGCTGAATTTAAACCCAATTATTTTTTAGATATTTTTTTAAAAGTCGAAACGAACATATGATTACTTAATATGTTACGTAAAAAGGGGGGCTAAAAAATTACCTTACGGTACATGTTTTTTACCTCCTGAACTTTTACAGCGATAAAGATTATTCTGCTTCTAACGTTACTTGCATAATGGAGTTCTTTCAACATTGCATAATTGGTAGATTAACCCCTTCTCCACACCACCACCCCTTTGCTTGAGCTATATATCTTAACGAGTTGGACCAAGGTTAATCGTCAGCAACAACGGCGCGGCGTAAAAAAATGACGCCAGTTTTTTTTTTTTACTATTCCTAACTTCAAACGTGCATACTTAATAAAATAGCAGGTAGCTGCTAGTAGCGGAAAAATATATTTTTAAAAAATGCAAACATTGCTATTTTTTCGACCTTGTTGAATAGCCAATAGAAAGCGATAGTAGCCTGTAATCTTATCTACTGACGCTTGTAAATAAACTCGACAATTGCCACGGAATAGGCTCCGGAGTTTGGAGAAGGTTTCTATCGAGTGGTCGTTCAAAGACAAGTTGAGAGATTGGAGGGAACAGGTGCCTTCCTTCCTCCTTTAAAACTAGTCTAGGCTTCCCACGGTGATGTCTAGAGGACACTTGTGAAGATGCCACACCCCCCAAAAAGCCCCCCTCCCGAAATGCGATACCACAATTTTTTTTTAAAGTAGAGATGGCGTTGGGGTTGAGTAAATCGGTTAATAACGCCTGGTGATTGATGGTATTCGTCGCGGGTTAGCTGGGTTGAAAATCCGCACCGGATATTTACATCTGCGTAAGAGGGCGTAAATAAACATGGAAATCGCGTGACTTTTGATAAATTACTGATACCGTGGGGGTGAAGACGGGGGTGAATTCTAGCGACGTACTAAATCGCTCAAAAAACATAGAGACGATTTTCTGCAATATATTGCATATATTGCATATATTGAATTAAATACAAAAATTGTATATGTTGTTTTGAACGATATTAGCGAACAAATTATTTATTTAAATTTTATTATAATGAGACGGCTACGAAAGTTTATTGCGGCTGTCATTTCCAGCTTCAGTACATACTGTATGGCTCTAGTAAAACCAAGGTCGATATGAGAGGTTGGAAACACGTGTATTTCGATATAAGTCTTGCCACACACGTGCTTTGTTGATATGCAAAATTGATGCGGGGGATATGCACAGGGTGGTGCGTTACCTGCAGTGCATATACCCTGCACTAAAAATAAAAGAAAGTTCGACCTGAATTGCTTATGGAAGCCCCCTCCATACATATCCCAATTCGGTCTTTGTAAGTCAAATAACAGACAAGTAGGGGACCTTTGGCAACCTGATATTGAATAGAAAGCAGGGGGCGGACAACTGGACAAAAAAAAATAGAATTGACCAAGGATTTCTCCAGAGCCCACTGTGGGATCTAAGGATCAATAGAGTTGGGGACTAGTTTTTTATGTGGTGTATGTCAGGTGAGCTGACGGCCCAAGTGGCACAATCCCATTATGCTAATTCATACCGCGACTATTATGTGACAGGTTAAAAATAATTAGTAGGGTCGAGAGTGTCACCCGTGTGTCTTATTGTTGCGTAATTTTACAAAGTGCTTGATTATTTTAATTTTTTTTGATGTCACCTATAATGCGATGTTGAGTATTTTTTTTCTGAACCTGATCTGGGGTTTGAACAATTCGTGGTTGACAGTGACTTGTGGTCTGTAGTCCTTGTCATTCAGCGACCGCGTGTCTGAAGCCGCTTATTTGCCGGCTGGCAAGGGTTAAGGCGTCTGGCCAGAATTAGTCGGTGGCCATTCTAAATTTGGGGGGTGGGTAGGCCCCTGCTTTTCTCCCAGGAACCACTGGCGCCTCTTCAGAAAAAAAATCCCCGACCACTTTCGCTGCACATGGACCGAATCCAAACCCTCGGGTGACGTCTTTTCCCGGCCACCACTTTACGTCATTGTATGGCATATAAATCGAACTAATATCAGCAGTTAAGAGCTTAAAAGTAACTGCTTTTTTCGTACATCAATACATGTCTTCTGGAACACCTTGTAGGTGTGACGTCAGAATTCTAATTGGCTTAATATTTAAAAGATGGTATCGTGGTTGGACAACGGTGTGCCAATTTTTGCAAAAGGTCGCCCTTGATGACGCGCAGGTTGGGTCAGCTCCAACGCCATCGTGCGACAGAAATATAGATTTGGCAACAGTCTGGGGGTGCTGAGAAACAAAACTTTTTTTCTTAATCTATGCATAGTACGTGGGGGTTAACAAATTAAAACGGCACATGCGTTATATATGCACAGACTTGACCCTGAATGTCAGATCTTTTGCATGACTTGGTCTGCGCAATTGCCATTTGAACTGTGGGAATTGCAGATAGACGCTATTAGATGTTGTCAAGGTCCATCTTTCATTGTAATGATAATTAGAGTCGGTTGTATAGTTGACTTTTTTATGTTACCAGGCAGGAAGCAGGAAGTTTCCACGACCTGTCATGCCCCCATGTATATTCGCTCGTTTGCATGTACGCACAATTGGCTCGCATTAGCAAAAGACTTACATCACCCTTGGAGAACAAATATTTTTAGCCGCCGTGTGCTGCATTGTTACGGGGCTTCCCCTGCAAAACTTTTCCAATTGAACAGTCCTTTTTGAATGGCTTCTCTCCTGGAATCGGATTCTGAGAAGGAACGTAATTAATCTGTCTTTGATGCCATTGCATCGGAGAAAATTATGTTCCAGATCCGCGCGAATTCGCTCGGAAAGTTTGGCGGGCTATATTAGCAGCACATGGCTATGCTGATATTAGCAATAAATGTCTATCGCATGTATGAGCCAGACTTATTTACAGAATGGGTAATTATTCATTATTGTTGTTCAGAGCAACCTGGACTGTACATTGTAACTCCGTGTAACACGCAGATAATTTGCTTGCAAAGGCCTCCCAAATTTTGAGTTATAGCGTCACATTTCAAAATTAGCGCATGATCGTTAACAAAGGGCCCGGTGAAACCCATCCACTAATTATCCAGTATTGAAGACCATCCACCGCGCAAACTCTTCCTTTTGTTTCAACATTGCTGGAAATCCCAGCAGTGTTACTTGCACGAACAATCCGTTTAGCCCAACCCTTCCAATAATTTGGCGAAACAATGCTACCTAAAACTCAATCCGCCAAATTTGAGCCGCATCTGTGGTGGCAGATCCATTGTGCGGGCTGGCACCACTGCCGATTCAAAGGTGCCAGATGTAAGGTATACCCTCCAGCAGGTCAATACCAAACCGCTTACTCATAATTGGTTAATTAGCAAAGGGTGGGTGGGTTGGGAGGGGGATGGTAAAAGGCGGCATTGCACGCGAATCTACATCACCGTCCCTTCAAAGCGTATCGACCGATGCGTATATACCTGTCCTTTAAGCGAACACGGTAGTTACTTTGTACGGATTTGAAGTACCCTAGAAAAGCTAGCAGAGTTATGATAATGGCGGATGGAAGCCATTACCAGAGCAGATGGCAAAAAAGGGGATCCCTTCGCCTCCTTGGGAATCGATGGATTTCAAAGCACGCTCTTGTAGCTGCAGAAGTGTAAATAAATTTTCGCCTTTTGCCATCCAGCAAGAAATGAGCGTGCCTTGCGCTTCAGGTATAGCAACGAATCACGCCAGACATTTTCTTGGGGAAAAAAAATTTGGTGGCCCAATTATAAATCTAGCTCGTGTATATTTGAAATATAGAAAATATCGAAATATAAAAATATCGAATACAGCGAAATATAACAATATCGAATATAGCGAAATATAGAAAAAAAATTAAAATTTTTAGGTCTAATATATTCGAAATATCTAAAATATTGAAAATATCGAAAGAGAAAATTTTAAAACATCGATAATATAGAAATATAACTAACATAGCAAACATCGGAAATGTCGACATATCGAAAAATTTCTTTAATATATTCGAAATATCGATAATATAGCAATATATCAAACATCGGAAATTTTGATATATCAAAAAATATTTAATACGTATGTTCGAAATATCGAAAATATTGAAAAAAGTCGAAATATAGGAAAACATCGAAATCCTTGATATATCGAAAACTTTAGCTCGAATATATTCGATATATCGAAAATATCGATTGGTTCTATTGACACGAATGATTTTTTTTTTAAATGAAGGGCCCAAGATGGAAACGGGTTGTTTGATTTTCAGCTGGGTCTCGAGGCTTTGCTGACATTTCTGGTGCAGATAATTTGCATCCAAATCGGAGGATCGTGCCAGGAATAGGATTAGTCCACCTCCGGGAGCCATGCGTCTTCTCCGGTGTGGAGGGCACCCCGAATGACCCCAGGACCTCCCCTGGGGGGGCAACCACTGAGAGGGTAAACTCCGGGATCCGAATCGATGGCCGCCCAACCCCTCAAATCCACTTCCTAGCCCCGATAATTTCCCAAGCAGTCAAGTTGAGCTCGTTTTTCACGTATTAATTACATGTTTACATCCCTAGGTTCAGTAGATATAGGCTAAGATATAATCCTCTTAGGTGTGTGCATAGAGCCTGGTGTTTGACAGTGTAACTGGAGGAAAAATCTGTGTGCTGGCCACGTGGCTATAGTCCGCAGGGTTGCCATTCACCTGTTTAAAGTTAGACAACCTCTCTGAATTTGGCGTTACATTTTCCTAACCGGCTGGATTATAACTCAAATGCTGAACTTCAATTAGTAACAAAACCATGACACCAGCAACAAGCCTTATCCTAATCCTGAGGACAAACTTAATGGAACCTGGAGATACCCTTAATAGCTTTGCCGAGTTTGCTGGATTTATGTGAGCACACGATGCTGTAAGGTTACCTCTTGCAGCATCAGAACTTTGGAACAAAACACGCAGCCCGATGTAGAGTTCGTGCCAAAATATATGACGCATGTATACCACCCATTCTTGATGCACGTAGTTGCAGCGACCCCCGTTTTCAATAGACTCTTCGTTATGCCTGTTTCGACACCTGTCAAACCCACTAATGAGCACTAGTTTTGAAACAGCAGGAGATAAGTGAAATGTCGTCTCTTCAACTAAACTTCAACTGAGGACCCAGGTTGATCTGCCAAATGCAGGTACCGACATCTGGCGCCGGCGCCCGAATAAATCATCCTCGAAACCCTTATTGTATTCGACCTGATGAGAAAACCTGGCCCATGTCGATAGGATTCGACATTTGAAAGGTCAGGGTCACACCCCTGGGCCATTTCCCCCCAAAAAAACCACACCCTTACTGTCCTAACATAAAACTTGGCATCGATCAGTGTGGACTGAATTTAGCACCTGGATCTAGGATAGTAACACCGGGGTTTTAATATATTAGAAAGTGATTCCTGTCTTTGATCCAATTACAAAAAGGGACGTCTTGGGTACGTCCCACGATTATGGGGAAGGATGGATCGCGAAGGAGATGAGTTATGCAGCTCATCTGTTCGGGTGATTAACGTCACACCATCTCTTGGATTTGGGAGACGCTCAGGTTTCGGATGAGATGAGTTATGATCGAATAATGATTATGAGGAATGCTGCTGGTAATGAATATTAGTAGCAGTTAAAATAGCTGCTTAATATGTATTAAGTGGGAGAATTTCAAGTGTCTTCCGCTTACTGTTGGGCTTGACGTCATTGGATGCTACGCGTTGCTGACCAAAAATTTCATTTCTAAAATGAGATTAAGGGGCAGCAAAAAAAAAAGCAGTTAGTCTTCATGATAAGGTTTGCCAACCGCGTACTGTCCACATGGGCAATTCTGGGAGAGCAATTATTTAGAGCGCACAATTTTCGGGGGGGATAATCGCAATGTTACATATACAAACTCGATTTTGGCAACTGGGCGACTGGTTATATGTACTCTACAGTAACTATTATATGAAGCATATGCTTTTATGGAACAAAATGAGCACTTACGAGGCAACGTGCTAATTAGAATCCTTGACCGTGTTATTGCGGCAAACGGTTTTCACACCATGTGCACGTTAATGGCGATAAATAAGTTTGTTGTTGCGCGACTCTACATTTTCATGTCATGCTTGATGACACTTCTCGTTAGAGGAACATTGATATAAACTATAGCACGTTTTTCGCTACTACCGTTGTGACGTCATAGCGCTAAGTTTATTACTATTAACCCGTTATACTTTTTAGGGGAGGACATGCAGTGGGTGCATGTACAGAACGTTGTGCAACAATCGCCTACACTTACAGTGTTACTTAATATCTTTAATTCAATTGCTACTAACACAACCACTTCCCTTTTAAGAGTGTACATGCGGATAAAAAGTGATTCATACCTGGCGCAATTTTTCCAGTCGCTAATTGGTTACTTCCAAGCCATTGCGCAGCAACCTTAATGTACAGGCTGCGAAATACTAAACCTCAGGTGTAAATGTGGCGGTATGGTCAATATTACAAATTAGATTTTAAGCATATTATGAGCTAATATTTATATTAATTTAATTAAAACTATTTAATTATATATTAAAATTAATATATATTTTTATTATCAGAACTTATTTCGACTGCCATACGTTTCATAGTCACAAAGCGGGTATTCAGCGCAATAACGTGCTAAGTCGCACTCGGAGAAAAACACCCAATATCTATGCATCTCCCTTGTTCCCTGGTATTGAATTTGGTTCAGGTCCCACGATATCCGATATTTCAATACGATCCCCTAGCTGAAGGTTGCTGTCAGTAATGTTTTATGCAAATATTGACAGGTATTTTCAGTCATGCATTGCGGTGTAGGGAGGTCTATGCACAAAGGAGGTTAATATCAAGGTCCCCTTTGAATTTGCCAACACTATATGGGAGGGGAGGGAAGGGGGGGGGGAGAGCAAAAGTCCAATAAACTGGGAGGGGTGCAAATTAATATTCGCATGACGACACATCCGACGGGTGTAGTTTGTCGTGACCTCTTCCGCCATTTTGCATGCCGCCCTTAACCCCTCATTTTGTGGGTGCCGCATTCTAACGACGTCTTGTGGTTGGCAGAGTGGATTGGCTTATTCCGAAAGCCCTTTTCCACGACCTTGCTTCCAAATCGCTTCTAACTTCATTGATGCAAGTGGGGCTAATCTATTAGCCTGATAGCCGCTGGTTAGACCCAACTAAATGGCGATGCCACTGGCTATCATTGTTGGCGAGCATGCAAAAAAAAGGGGGGGGGGGCAGGGGGGATGATGCCCATGGCTATTGCAACATTTATTTTCTTGTTATGCAGAGGTGCACTTGTCGCCAGCTGTGCGTTGAACGGCCTAATTTGCATGCTAGGTGGATGGGTTGTAAATAGTAAACGGGTGTGAAAGTCCTGGACAATGGCAGTAGGATTTGCATGTATGAGAGTGACGCAAGGGATGTGCGGTGTGACCTTTACAATGGCGGAATATGTTAAGATCAGGCCCAGTTTTGGGGGGGGGGGGAAATTGGGGTGACCTTTGACCCGTAAAGATCACTAAATGCATTTTCATATGGTAATACCCCATGACATGCTGATATTTGAAGTCAATATTTGCAGAAAGTAACACCTGAAGGAAAACGCGCCATTTGCGTACACTTGCACCATAGATAAGCTTACAAAATTTCCAGACTATTCGACCATGACGTTACTTGCATTGTCACCCATAAAGGCTGTGCGACGAATCAATTAGTTGCGTATCTGCATAAAACCGGCGAAAACTTGACAGTTTGGCGTGTTCTAGCATTCTGCTTCACACACATAGACAATGGGTGCCCATTTCCACAACTTTGCATCGCAGGATGTACACCGCGAATCTGAACAATGTGCCCGGTAGCGAATTCATTGTTCCATCCAATTGACATGGAAGTGTACAGGGCGGGGGGACACATTTTTTAAAAACGTTGAAATGACGTCATTGTTGCTATTGCAACTCCTACCCTAGCCTTATGCAGACCCCCGTAGGTCCAGGTTTCATGTCTCAAGTTCAGACACCTCCCAAGTCTCCTCTTGAAGATGAGAAAGATGTCTGGCAGACCACCAAAGAAAGGTTGGAGGAAGCGACAAGGAAGAAAAAAAAAAACGAAAGATGAAAACGTAAAAGAAAGTAGGGGGCGTTTGGACACGGGCCAATCCCGAAGAAGTACTTTGCCACTTTCAAAAAACTCTGTGCAGCAGTTGCGCTCTAGGGAGCCATCCAAACATCTAGTCAAAGACTCGCCCATTTTATATCTATCCTCTCTATATACGAATCCATTTGCATTTTTTGGGGGGTGCCCATGCTGTTAGTGCCCTCTCTTTTTCAAGGGGAAAAGTATATCAAAAACATGGGGTGAAACGAGAGTCACATTAATATTAGAGTATAAAAAAACCCGGGTCATTTGGTGCCGGAAAAGTGGTGCCGAATTAACTGGCGAGCGGACATTTTAAATGAGATTGGAATCGGATATTTGCAAATTACGGCATTAAAGGGATTTGTAATGCTGCGCGGGTCATTAATGGAGCTTTCGGCTTTAAATCCTGATAAATACGAGTTATATAATAGCTCGTGTTGAAATTAAGAACAAGGCGCCCGCTAGGTGGAGTTGGTGTAGTTTAGCCTGTAGATGGCATTGGGGTTGAGGGCTGTTTGTAACTGTTTGTAACGGTTTTATAATGTAGTAATATAATGTAAGATTTTAACATGTTAATACTGTAATTAGACACGTAAATTTCATAAATGGCACAAAATTACATGTAATTAAATGTGACCCTGCAGGTCACACAGGGTCCACCACAGCCAGGATGTCCTTCAAAAATTTGGGTGCTAAACACCGACACTGGACACATTTGGAAGTAAAACAAGGGATGCGTGATTCGTCATTTTCAGTCAGCGCCATCTGGCATTTGCTCGGTGCAAAATTGGAGCATTCGTGCATATGCCGCCCCACCACCACCCACTGTTAACTCCACCCTGCCCGTCATTGCAAGACATTGTGCATAATTTCCCTCTCTGTACGGCGATAACACTGTAGGCCAGGAAGTGTGCGGTGGAAGCTAAGACACATGCAAAGTTTAACTGTGCAGTGCAGATCGATCTGTTGTTCCAAGCATGGAGGCATCATAATGGCAGGATTATGGGATATTCTTCATCAAACACCGCTTTTATTTACTCTCTCCTAATTACGTGGGGGCCATGGTTAGGCGGAACGTACAATGCCCCCCCCCCCCCNCCCCCCCCACTCTGCGCCTGCGCAATGGGGACAATCAGCGCCTCTGGTGGATGAAAGGATGAACTACTATCTCTCTCCTGTTGCATCGGATTCCTCTCCAACACACAGCATTAAAGGGGGACTGTTTCGGGTTTTCTGGTGCACCGCACTGTGGTATACCAACTGAGAGTGCTTATGACGATCTTGGCCTGTAGGGGAACTGCCATGTTGCGGCCTCATAACAAGGTTGTCACATCTAATGGAGCAAGGTCGTTCTGAGCCTGGAATTACCCTCACAAGATGTTGCTTCTCACACTACGTAAGCATCTAAAATAACTAATAAGAACATACGAGTTATTTTTGATGCTTATATGAACTCGGCTTGTTATTAGTTATATTTGTTGCTTTTGTGAAAAATAAATGCTTAGCTGGACGATGCGGCTTGGGGGGCTATGGCCGCCTGTAGCCCGGGTCCGCATAGCAATAGTCATCAGCCGGCGTGTCCGGATCAAGTGGTGGGTGACAATAAGGCTCGGGAGGAGGGCAAATGAGCAAAATTGGGGCGCGGAAGAGACGCTGGGGCGAAAGAATCGATAGCTTTTAGGGGCATAAGGTAGGGAAAAAAGGCAGGGCAAGGCCAACCGCCCGGTGTTCCACTGAATAAAACGCTTCCAAAATGCCATACCCCACACCCAACTCGGTACTACCCCCACTCCGTAGCATTATACGAATGTCGATATTGTTCCCAGCGACAGACTAATGGCTCTCGGCCTGCGAGTTGCCACCAGGGTGCGGGGCAGTTGGAACTAATCGTCAGTGGTAATAATAGCGGTTGTGGTTGGTTACTGATCCTTTTTTTTTTTTTTTGCGAGGGGGATTTGCTCAAAGTTTAATATTTATAAGGTGGATTAGCTAAATCACGCTAATGTTAATCAGGTTTGAAGCTCGGGAGATTTGTAACGTGTCTCGTAGGGGAGTTTGGCAAAAAAAAAATGTGGTTTAATACAGTATTTTAACTGAAATGTGCTGCCGTCCCAATAACTGCAAAACTAGTAAGGGTGAAGGTCGCGTACATGCCCTGCACTAATCCCCTCTGATTCAAGTGCAGGCCATGCATGCGACTTTCACCCTTACTAGTTTTGCAGTTATGGTGTTTTACATTGGGACATCAGATATCAGTAATGTCTATTCGAAATGCAACAGTTGACTGAAAAATACCGATTGTTATTCCTATGAGGCATTGTTATAATCTGGGGAGTCAGAGTTTGAACCAAGTTGGGTTTCCCAAAATCCCCGAGAGATTCCGCTTGGCATAACCGCGTCGGGACTTAATAGGATGAGCACCTCTTCGCCAGCACAGTTCATTAAATATGCACCCCGCATGTTGTGTACTCTAGTGTACGTCAGCAGAAAACTAGAAAAGTAAAGGGTCCCCCCCCCCCCTGCCTTTGGCACGAGGGTTTGGCCCTGAGCAGACTCCGCAACTTTGCTATGTAGGATGGTTGTGTAACACCCTGCACTCTGGCTCAAATCTGGATTTTCCTTAGATGGACTCAATCCGATGGCAATTCACTGGTGCTCTATGCAAATTATGGGGAAGAGGGGATCTCGGGCGTGGTTTTATTGAAATAGAGAGCTCTGCATGTAGAGGGCTCTGTCTCGTGGGAAAATAGCGCATTTTGCTGAGTGAATATGTTGGCAGACATTTCATATAAAAATAATAATGCAAAAAAAAATCTAATAACGAAGTTAGTCACGAACTTTTTGTAAACTGAAAATCTACAATTCAAGTCATGCCTCATTACACCGACGTTTTTGGCACTGTCAAAATTAAGGCGGAAAAAAACTAGTTTTTTGTTCCAAACTGTACTACCGTGGGCCCATGAATATGGCTGCGAAAGTGCCAGGGTCTCACGGCCATAAATCATTCCTCCCTAGGCGAACTTTTGTGCCGATAATTTTGGCGTCGATGGCTCTCCGCTGCTATTTGCACAGCAGATCTGCATCTTGTATGGGGGTCTACAGGGTGATTCACTGCGTGGGGGTCTACTGATAAACTGCTACGGCCATAATACCAGACCGGCGCCCCACGTTTCAAAAAACACGTTATTAATAGCTGTTATTAAATAATGTGCCCCATTGGTAGCCCTGAAACAGCTCGCCATTTTGAATTCCGAACAAATTTTATTATAAATAGGCAATTTGCCGGACAGCTAATTTAAAAATAAATTAGTTCGCCATAATTAATAATTAACAATTAGGCAGTCATATTACGCACATGTCCGCCATTTTGAAACGGCAAGTCCGCCATTTTGAATTGTTAGGTCGGCCATTTTTTCAGAGTCGTTATCGGGACAATGTGACACATTGTGGTAGCTGGAGGATCGAACCAAGGACTGCAGGCTGCGACAGATTATCAGCTTACCGAGGATCAGATTTCGGCTGACTCGGCAGTCAAACACCGGCGCTAATTAATAATCCTTGGATACGGTGCTTACTTCACGTTTGTTTAATGGGATGTCAAAGCCACGGTGCTTTTCATAATGGAATTTTTGACAGGCAATTTACTGGAAAACACAGGGAGTCGGATCCAGATTAACACGACCCAGCCGGAAGAACACAGGGGGGGAAGAGCATCAAAGTGGGCCTTTTTTGACGAAAGTTTCTCGAGGCCTACAATAAATTATACGGTGCGCGGATTTGCAGATTCGCTCCGGAAAATTGGAAATATCATTATAAAGGGCTTTGGCAAGGTTTTTGCCAGTCCCAGCGAGTGAGCGAGTTACGCATGAGGCAAAGGGTGTATTATACGCGGATTCTGCTGTCAGCTGGCGAGATTATTAGCAGGATCTACAATGTCGAGATTTCAAATGGTGAGGGCAAAGTGTTTCATCCTGATTGTCATGCGACCATGCACTCCGCCCTGAAGTGCAGTCCGGTATCGTCGCAGGATACAAAGCGAGATAAGTGGCAGGGGCTGTCCTATCTAGGGGAGGATGTAATTGGAAACGGAAGGCTTATTGGACGACGCGGACAAATGAGTGTCATTTATTTGGGGATCACGCAGCGGCGGGGACTCTAATTCTGTGTAGTGTCATTAACGACCGCATGCCATTTGCCGGGGACCCTGTAAAAGCCGTTCACACGTACCTGTTTTCGTTGCAGTTACTGATTGCCTGCAGTACCTGATCAGTGGCAGCAGCTTGATCAAGGTCAGGCCTAACTGCAGGCAATACCACCGATTCTTCACGCTGTCCGAGGACCTCACCGCCCTCAGATGGACCCCCACCAGCAAGAAGTCCTCTAAAGCCATGGGTATGTCAATATTTTGCTGAAAATCTAAATATCGATGTCGAAATATATCGACAGTCGCTAGAATGAATAATATATCGATATATAACACGCATCTAAAATCGATATGTCGAAATATATCGAAAACTATTGAATGATATATCGATATATCACACGTATCGAGAATAGCTATGTCGAAATATATCGAAAATCAATATTGAGTGTATATCGATATATCAATGGACAGAGAATCGATGTAAAATACGTAGTATAGAAAGTCACTATAATGCGATACATCGATACATCACACGTATCGAGAATCGATATGTCGGAATATATCGAAAGTCAATGTATTGAATATGATATATCGATACATCACATGTATCGTGAATAGATATGTCGAAATGTCCATTTTATCGATATTTCTATAATAATTTTCCGGTTTACAGTGCCCATCGAGAGCATACGGGAGATCCGGATGGGCAAGAACACGGGTACCCTCCGAAGCCGAGAAATGTCTTTGGGCTACTCGGAGGACTGTGTCTTCTCCATAATTTATGGGGATGAGTTTGAGTCGCTGGATCTGGTCGCTGCGACTCCGGAGGAGGCCAACATATGGGTCACAGGCCTCAACGCCCTCATAGGAGCCCAGAAATGTAAGGAGCCCAGCCTTATTTTTTATGTCCTAGTGTTTCGAGTCCTGACTTACCTTTCTCTGGACACTATCCTGGACGAAAAAAAGAAAAGGTGCTTGAAACGAGACCACATCCCTGTATAAATATCGCATCTGTCTCATTCTCAACACTGCGAACCATTTCCTTGGAGAAAAGGTATAACTCTTTTGGTTGTTTGTTGCAGCTCCGGATGGCCTGGAAGAGAAGTCGTCCCTTAGGGAAAGATGGCTGCAGGCGGTGTTTCAGCAGGCGGCTCCTGGTGGCGCGGGTTGGTTGGACGAAGGTGCGACTATCGAGCTATTGAAGAGGCTAGCGGGAGACGCCGACGATGAACGGATCAGACAGAAACTGGCGGTAAGTAAATATGCCAGAAATACATCCGCTAGATGGGGTTGTTGTCAAGTTGTGAGTTATGCCTGTGGATGGCGTTGATGCGGGAGAGGTTGCAAAGTGTGTAGGCGACGCCACGTGCAATACTCTGGCCTCCATCAGACACACGCAGACTGATTTCGCCACAGGCAAACTGAATTTTGCCCATTTTGCTCCAGAGGAAATGTAGGGCCCCCACCACACCACCCACCCGGCATGTTCGAATATAGCGTGTGCCACGTGGCAGATCATAACTCAGTAAACAAGAGATCGATCCGGACATTTTCAGCAGGTCGAGGCATATTTTACTCGTTGCTATACGCGACCACATGGGGGGTATAAATGTACCTGCACACGTGTAATAATAGACGCCGGGAACGTCACCGCACGTAAATGTCAACCACTCGTACCATTTTTATGCACCTCTGTACGTTCTTTAATTACGTCATATGAAATGAATAAAAACTGAATGAAATGTAAATTAAATAATAATTACATGTGCACATTACAAGTAATCGATTAATGTGTAGTGAACTTAATATGTACACTATAAATAAATTAATGTACACTCTAAATAATGCCAAACAGTAATAAGTCATAAAATGTGGAAAATAAGTAACACCAGATATGTAATTGATTCGTATATAAAAATTAATGCAATATTAATATCTGGTAAGCAGAAAAGTCCATAATGATCCAGATTTTTGGGGACTGGTGACAGTCAGTAATCATCAGGCAAAATATATGGAGGGTTTCCATCAGAAGGGACCATATTCTTTGTGGCCCGATTTGGAAATTAATATACCGGAACGGAAACAATCCGTCAAGTTTTTCCCTCTAGACATGTCGGCCCGCGAGGAAATGTGCTGTCACTTACTATTGTTGTACGGCCTGGAGTGATGTTAGGTCCTTTCTAGGGGGGGAAGGACCAGTTTTTTTTTCTCCTTATTATTTTCGGGGATGGGTGTGTTCGCCAGCCAGGCTGCTATGGGATCGATAAGTCTATTATAGTCGGCCGCCAATTTCCTTCTTCTGCCTGTGTCTCCTGGAGAAGAAAGAGGCAGCGGTGCATGTGTTGCTTTCAATTGGCTGGGATTTACTTCCCAGGTAATGGTTTATGAAAGTGAGTCGCAATTCCATGAGACCCCAGGGGTGCCCTCTTGGGTCGAGTTTGGAGCTAGATTGCAATTACTAAAAGTATGAAAGGAATTTGATGGAGAATTTTTTTTTTTAAGGACGTAATCATGAAGGTTGGGTGTATCATCGTAAATGGATGTTACCATGTAGATGCCCTATGATACTTGTTGCTCACACTTTATTTAATTTTTTTTAATGTTAAAAAATTATGATACACCCTGTGTCTTCACACATTCTCTTTTGTAATGAACAGCATGCAATCCACCGTGACTAATCAAAAATTCAGTGTGTGCCAAGTGTCCACTGGTCCACATTTTCACACGTCTGTTCGGTAGCACGTTTCGACATATGTTTGCGGTGTTGAGTAATTGTTTTTGCAGAGTACATTCTATCGCACAACATTGATCGTGTTATAGTTTTTTTTAACCATCCCGCTATCGGGGTTTTATCGATTTCTTATTTATATCTACATTTATCTGTTGTCCAAACACTTTATCGTGTGTTTACTGGCGGTGTATACAGCACAGACCACGCAACCTCTAATCTGAATCAAAGTCAAGTAACGATTACGAATTGACCATCATGCCAATTACAAGGTCGTGGCTATAGAAAAATATTACGTCATTGGTCTCGCCAATTATTTATTTATGTCATTACAATTTTTGTTTTTAGGAATTTGACCAACTGAAGAGCAGTGGGGCTAGAGGTCGGATTGACAGCACTGAGTTTATAGACATCTTCAAGGAGGTGGCCACTCGTCCTGAGATCTACTTCCTTCTTATCCGGTAAGCCCAGTTTGATCACTTGACTCAAACCCAACCCCACTAGAGAGAGAAATCCGGGTTTTGGTTCCTTGCGAGACACGAATTTAATTTATAGTCTCTCTAATGACACCAGCAGAGCGTCAATTTCTCCTCCAAAATCGATTTTCGGGGGTAAACAATTCAATTTAGTTGGCCGCAGATGAGCGGTGTTGAGGATTAAAGATACCTTCCACCATTTTTGGGGAAAGCATTATTGGGAAAAGCTTATATTTTTGCGAGCAGTAGTTGATTGTTAGATGGCGCCTGAAGGATGTTGTTTCGGGCGGCAAGATTGAAAAATTAAAGTGTAAGTGATGGGAAAAACATGGCTTCCGTTGCCGATAACAGGGTTAGAAAGGTATAGCGATTTTTTGGCCACAAATATGTCCATACGAAAAAAAATTAAATAAGCTGAAAGTGCAGGTAGAAATGTGTCCCACCCCATTTTTTTTGAAAGCTAGATTTCGGTTTAAACGAATTTTTGCGACAAATCACTCTTGCTTATTGAGTTTTTTTTTTCTTCCACTTTTTCCCAGAATTCACTTTTAAAGAATTGACCCGCGGCACAGATTTTTTCTTTTTTTTAGGGGGAAAAAAAGATGGTGTGACATTCGAAACGTGAAATCCAATCACTTTTTTTTTTATTGAACCTTCCTATATCCTTTTCTCGCAGAAAGGAAACCCGAAGTGGATTCTTTTGCCCCCCCAAAAAGGCAGGAAGGGAGGAAAATAAATACGTAAATATAGGAAGCTTTTGGCAAAAAAAAAAAATCGGGTTTGGCGGAAACTTGCAGTCGGCCGAAAGCGACTTGGTGCGAAACTATTTTGTAGTTGCAACAGGATGCGCTATTGATTTTTCAATTGGCTGCAGGCGACGTGCTAGGAAAACTTCTAAAGGCTATAGTCATCCGCTAAAGTCAGTAGTAGCTATTTGGTAAGGCTGAAAAAAGTAATACAGAGTATTTTGCAAGTTTAATTCAGGCTCTCTTTTTTTCATCCGGAATTGGTGTGGTTAGATTGCCATGTTTAGGAATGTAATCCAGGAGGGAAACTATTACAGTCCGTTTTATGATATGGCTCCCACATTTGCTGGCCGCTTAAAAACAGTTAGCTGGCACGCTAACGCTGGTTTAAAATGGCAGTCAGCGTTTAATTACACATGTGAAGCGCGCGACGTATTATCGGCAGGTGGATTGCTATAATTTTGGTGGTAGAACTGTGCATACATACCGGAATTACTATTGGCACATACCGGTTCAGTGATAAATTTGGCGAAATTAAATTCGGCTGATTGCGATTCGGCGACATTAGATTCGGCCAAAACTTATTCGGCGAACAGTGATTCGACCGACACAAATTTTTTTCACCCCGTAATGATATTCGTCGTTTCGTCAAAGACATGTTCGCCGAATTGATTAGCCGAATTTAATTTCGTCGGATCGCTATCAGCTGAGACGAAACTTATTCGGCGAACAGTAATTAGGCCGTCCGAGGCCGTTTTTTTTGTCGTAATGATTGATATTAGGCGCACATTTCGTCAAAAAAAAATGTTCGCCGAATTTCTTGGCCGAATTTAAATTCGCTGAATCGCTATCAGCTGAATTTAATTAGGCCAAAACTTATTCGGCGAACTCTAATTCGACCGACATCATTTTTTTGCCGTAATGATATTCGTCGTTTCGTCAAAAATGTGTCAGCCGAATAATTTCTGTCCGAATTTAATTTCGTCGAATCGCTATCAGCTGAATATAATTCGGCCAAGCTTATTCGGCGAACTGTAATTCGACCGACATCATTTTTTTGTCGTAATGATATTCGTCATTTCGTCAAAAATGTGTTAGCCGAATAATTTCTGGCCGAATTTAATTTCGCCGAATCGCTATCAGCTGAATTTAATTCGGCCAAAACTTATTCGGCGAACTGTAATTCGGCCGACATTTTTTTTTTTTTTTTGCCGTAATGATATTCATCATTTCGTCAAAAATTTGTTAGCCGAATTGTTTGGTCGAATTTATTCCGAAGCACCTGAGTACATATGAACTACAGCCACTTTCTGACCTTGCAGGTTCGCCAATAAAGACTACTTGACAATAGAAGACCTGCAATTGTTCCTGGAAGCCGAACAAGGGGTAAGTTGATAGCCCTATTTTTTTTTTCTCTCTCTCTCTCTCACTTCTATACCACCTACTATTGGTTGGTTTTTTCGCCTTCTCTTCTGTTCCGTTGCCTCACGCTTTTCTTTGATTAACGCTTGTGGGATCCTGCGAGCGTGATTGGGAAAGCTGGTGATTGATTGCTGAGCCTGGGATGGATCCGGGGGAAGATTGTTTGGATGAAGACTGAGAGGGTGGGAATGTGACCTTTGACCAGGGGTCAATCGGAATGAAAATCTTGGGGCTGGTTTGGGTTTGGGCCTGGAGTTGTAAGGTTTCATGTTGTTGACCAGATTTGGGTCGAAAGGTTAAGAAAATGTTGTGTCGATGTTTGGAGAACAATTGAGGCACGTCATCAGGTTTAAACATTTAAATTAGCACATGTTGCGCCATTTTTATTGCAGTGACGTACAGTGCAAGCTAATAAAACAGAGCCTTTAGGGCGAAATTGCACAATGGCGAAATTTCTACAACTGCTCATTTTTGCACCATCGATTATATTACAGCTGTCCTGTCCAACATCGGACATTTTTTTGTGCCCTTAAAGATTTCCGTTAACAAATATTTCCACTGCTGAATTCATATAAAATGCTGGTTGAGCAGGTGAACCAGTTTGTGTGTGTTGGGTTTGACTATGGATATTTCATGCTGTTAGCTGTGGCTATATCATAGCCTTACTATAGGATCGTGTGACGCCACGTGCATAGATTATCTAAAGGTCTCTAGAGCCCAGGTTCTCTCCATGATTTCATTACCGACACCCCGAGTCAATTAAATGTCAAACGCCATGGCTGTCGCAAAGGAGGCGTCGGATCTTTTGACCAAAAATTTCGACCCAATTTCTAGATTACACGCTTGTTTCTAGTTGGATCTCGCCTTTGCCCCTCTCTAAGTACACGAGGTTTTGGATCGAAAGATCGATCCAGAGCTACTTAATAAGTCATTGTGCCTGGGTTAAATTCATGGGGGGTGAGTAGAGCCCGAATTTAAAGGATTAAGCTATAGGGGGGGGGGGTCTAACTGCTGAATACTTATGTGGAGAAGTGACTGCTGACCTGTGGTTGACCTTTAGATGTCGGGGCCCACGCCGGAGAAGTGCAGGCAGATTATTGCAGAGTATGAGCCCAACCCTGAGGCCGGAGCCAATGGTCAGCTTCTCATCGATGGTGAGTCCACTCAGTCATTTACAGTGTGTTTTATATAGGTTCAAACCCATTTTTGAGGGCAAATTCAGAAACGTGTTGTTAAATTTTTAAAATATATTTTATACACTTTTTAAAATTTTCAAGTGTTTTCCACTCAAAATGAGCGATTTTCATTATTTCTTCCACTCTTTTTGAGTGAAAAGCACTATCACTTGAGTGATTATTTCACTCATTGAAAGATCCACTCATTTTCACTCTTCTTTGGAGTAATTCTGCACTCGATGTGAGTTAAAGTAAATCTTACTGAATGAAATTCACTCAAAAAGCGCATTTTCCAAAATTGCTCCTTTTTTGAGTGGAATTTTCACTGGAATTGTTTTAGCGATTGTAAGCACCAACTTGAGGGATTATTTCACTCATTGAAAGATCCACTCATTTTCACTCTTCTTTCGAATAATTCTGCACTCGATGTGAGTTAAAGTAAATCTTACTGAATGCAATTCACTCAAAATGCGCATTTTCCAAAATTGCTCCTTTTTTGAGTGGAATTTTCACTCGATTTTTAAAAGAGATTGCCGATAAGCAAATTAAGAACTAGTGTCCTACATGTAGGACGCTAGGCATATCTGGGTTAATACTCTCATGCAGTTCATATTGAAGGAAACTGCCTTTTTGATGGCGTTGTCCCAAGTGTGAATATGGCACTTGTTTAAGTGTCGGTACAGGTGCAGTGTAGTCGTAAAAGTGCGTTGCGGCCAATGGATTCAGAGGGTGTAAAAACAGTGTGTTGTAGCAGAAGTTGTCTTCCGGAGCAGACTTTTTTTTTAATGTTGTTTAAATTTTCGCAGCTGAGCTTGGCATCTTATGCCGATGCGGAACTTGCAATTTGGCATAGAGTGCACAATGGCCGACTAACGTCAGCCTTGTTGGCCGTGCTCGCAGTTTTTACCACGCCGGAATTATGAAATGGTTCAGAAACGCAGGATTGTAGACAACGTAACGGCGCCATTCCGGAAAAGAAATGAGCTCTACGAAAATTGGGTTATGCTTTTATGGGCCAGCTTTTCGACAAATGCTAATACAACAATGTCGTCGAATTACATTACGTAATGTGACATCGAGAAAAAATTTAGCCAAATTAGCACGGGTCTAATTATCTGCATGAACAATGCAGTCGCTAATAAATTAGGATGTAATTAAAACCATGGCGGCACGATTTAACGACGTGCCTTGTTCCTACCTTTAAAATAATAGCATGAAATGAATTTCTACGATATGCAATACCATCAAAGAGTTTCTCCGGTTTCTCTGTAGGGTTCACCAAATTCCTGCTGTCTTCCGAATGCGACATATTCGACCCGTCGCAACGATCAGTGTGCCAGGACATGACCCAACCACTGGCACACTACTTCATCTCGACCTCGCACAACACGTACCTCATGGAGGACCAGCTCAAGGGACCGTCGTCCATCGAGGGTTACGTCAGAGCTTTGGCCGCCGGCTGTAGGTGCATCAAAGGTTAGTTTTAAAGAAAAAAAAGAAGTCTGTCATTGACTCTCAAGCTTTTTAGCCGATGAACTTGGGTAATGTTGACGTCACCGAGAGCTGTTGGCACTAATGCTTAAAGGCTTTTAGCCAATGAGCTGCAAGTGGTGCCGAGGTGTGATTTGACACTGCAGTGACGTCAATTGCCACTCGTTGTATTAAATTGCATTTAATGTCGCTCATTGCTTTGTCGCTGAAAAATGGCATCAAAATCATGGTTGCTGCCATGCCCCCTGCTGAAAAAGTAAGGTCAAAGACACTGAGCGCTAATTTAATGTTGCCTATTTTGGAGGCACCTAGGGGGCTGTAGACCCCTATTAAAAATCGTGCATGCATATTAGAAGCATTAGACGAAACTTGCGTTTTGATCCCACAACCAGGGTCGCTGCTCTCGCCACACCGTCAGTGGTATTGTAATTTACTGCCAGTACCTAAAAATTTCTGAAATTTTTCTTGAGGAAGATTATGCCATTCCGGATGATTTTTTAAAAAATTACATGCTTTTTGAAAAAGGAATCCCACCAAAAACTTCCTGTAAAAAAAGGCCAAGTTCTCCTGACTGCTTGGCCGTCAAAAGTGGTGATCTGAAATACGGCCAAGTTCAACGTCGTTACATGCTTTTTGAAAAAAGGAATGTTTTGCCATCCTATTGGCAACATTGGACGTGTCAGTCACCAGTGAGGCGTTAAAACTGTAATGAAGGTGTCTGGGCAGCCAGGCCATTAATTACGGAACAAGGGCTTGCATGTCTGCATCTTTCGGTCCCGAGTGTCCCATCAAAACCTGGAAATAGAGTTTGCCCAAATTCTGCTCTGGGCCAACAAAAAAGGTCAAGCTAGAAACATCCCCCCAATAATGAAGCTCTGGGATTCGATTTGCCAGGTCGCGCACCATCAAAATTTCCGGTTTTAAAGCCCGCCGGAAATGGCCATAAATTGCTAGTTTTGTTTGCCAGAAATAGTTGGCAACTTAGTTCTTTTGATTGTTAGGACACCCCCCTCTACCCCCCCCCCNGCCCTGGCTTGCACCCCCCCGCCTTCCCCCATCCTCCCCCCCAACTCTCTCTGAAATGGAGATGATCAATAGTTTCCTAGGGCTTATCCTCTCCCACTTTGTGCCGCTTGGCTCTCGGTTCCATATCGTAGCTCAAATTCGATTCGGTTACGGACAAAAGACACACTTTTGTTGTTGGTGCCAACAATAGGGTGCAAATATTTTTTTTAAAAACAAAAATGGCGCCATCCAGGCGTTTATATCTGGCGCCCTCTTGTTTTTTCGGAGCCGTAACTTTGGATGATATGACCGGTTTTTAATTTCTGAGGGGATATTATGGCCGGTTTTTTGTGGTTTTTTAGGTTAATTACTGTTTGGAGGGACAGTTATGGCAGATTTGTGGGATGAAGTTTATGGTCTGGCTGGAATTATTGGAACATTGAGTACAGTGTACAGGGTGTTCAAATTGGTCTTTATTCAGTGTTTCAGATGATAATAGGTGATTTCAAAATGAGAGGAAAAAATCATTTTCACCCCCAAATGTCCGTTAAACGTGCGTAAGTAACGGTTAAATATTTATTTTAGACTAGAAATCAGTAGATGGCACATGCTGCTACTTTCTAAGATTCTGTGGCGGCACGACATGACAGGATGGTAACAAATGCATAAAGACACATCTAGAGAGGTGGGCCACATTCCGTCAGTTTCTAAGCAGTCATTACCACCGAGTGCACACAGGTGACATAGAAAATCGTTACCCACTGACACTACTGTTTCATCCACACAACCGGAACCTACGTTGTTCTCCGCCTGCCAACCTCAAAAGGCCACAGTGTCTGCAAACAAGAATGATGGCGCCCATGCCGAGTCCTCTCAGCAAAGAGGATTTCCCCTATATTTGCGTAACGACATGGAACTAGGTCTTGCTGCAACCCCCCTCCTCCTTCTGCTGTTCATCAAAGTTCGCGACTTTGCCTTCAGTCAGCTAGTTAAGTGGACGCAAACTCTGCATCGCATTCGTGTTTACAGCCCTGTGAAGAAGGTTTGCGTGGTCCGACCAGTTCCGGCCGGATGCGGAGGAATATCTACCATCAAAAGGGTCAACAGGCACACTCTACAGTAAAACCTGTTGGATATCTACAGATTTCACAGGTTTTACTGTGCCTTATTAATCACATATTTTACAATGTATGTCCCGTTGTTCCCGATGCAAATCTATACGGAGGACTCGACGTATCCCCCAGGGTGATCATTAGGGGTAGTTTTTAACGGGAAAGGTTTTTAGCACATTTGGACTTGACCTCCGAGGAGTCACAGGTTTTACTGTGCCGTATTAAATTGTGAACCTTCCTGGAACTTTCGTGTCTTATAATCGGTGTTGTTTCTTTCAGTGGACTGCTGGGACGGCATGGAGGAGCCGGTGGTGTATCACGGAAACACGCTGACTTCCAAGATCTACTTCCGTGACGTGATACAGGTCGTTAACGACTACGCCTTTGCAGTTTCAGAGTAAGTCATAGTATCGACGTGCGTATCCCCACCCTATAGAAGGTCATGTGTCACTCACACGAGCCAAATTCACTTTTAGGGATTGGAAAAGCTTAAAAGGGAGTGTAATATAGATCGAATAGAATTTTCTCGTCCCCCTTAGAGAGGACTCAAATACGCCATAAAAGAAGAGTGCGGGGGTTGGTTCATTCTCTTAAAAGGACGCGCACTTGAAATATAAAATGGATGCACACAGTCCCCCTCCAAGTCCGTCTAAAAGGGTTGGCAATTTTGATGGCGTCGAGAGAGTTAAACTGGAAAAGAGGGGGGAAAAAATGACTGGGGTTCAGAGTTGGGGGGTGTTAATTTTAAGGGTCTCATTGTTTGCGGAGTGTATCAGGAGGGTTATTGCAGGGTTAGGCTCCATTCACATTACGGGCCATAAAACACGCTGTGCTGTAAGCTTACCGTGTGACGACGCCGTCATGGTGGAGTAGGCTCAAAAGTTGCGAAACAGCCGTTATCATAACTACAGACTACAGATGACGGGTGTTAGCCTGAAAGGTCATGGTCGGATTGTTGGGTGACTTTCGTACTAGGCGGTGCACTTCCCAAGTCGCAAGTGAAGAAGTTTAGTAGCCTATTATTTATTTAATTACGAGCAGAGAGTGCATGCCCACGCCATCTGATGCACGCGGCAGGTAGCTCCCTTCACACTAAGTGGTCGCCGACGCCATCCGGTGGCATATAATCCACAAACTCAAAATTTGAGGGGTTTGTGGGCAAAAAGTGTGGATTTCATACTATTTCCTCTACCACTGTCCGAATTACTATCAGTGTGCCAAGTTTCACCTCTCTATGTAGTATGGAAGTGGGTTAGATAGCCCGGGCAAACTTTCAATTTGATATTGGGCGAATTTGTGAGCGTCTGTCGCTGTCGCTGCGACTATACATTCCTGCACACACCATACATTAGAAACACTCCAATTCCTCCTCGTATGATGAACACCTCTGTCTGATCCTGACACTCAAATGTTGTGTGCAGATACCCGGTCATCATTCACCTGGAAAACCACTGCTGCATACGGCAGCAGCGCAGGATGGCGAGACTAATGGTGGACGTGTTTGGCAAACGACTGTACCTGCACCCGCCAGATATGGGCCGGGAAGTGTGTCAGATGAGCCCAGAGGAACTCAAAGGAAAGATCCTCCTGCTGGTAACAGACGCACTCCTATATATCACTCTGGAGCAATCGGGGGGGAGACCCTGTTGAAATGGGTCTCTTCTCTCTCGTTTTTTTTCGTTCTGAATGTGTCTCTATCTTTGGCGACAGGGAAAGAAATTGAGTGGGGCGGTGGAGATAGACGCGGAGGGAGAGGTGTCGGAAGAGGACGAAAATGGGGACATTAGCCGATGGAGAGAACAGCCTAGGAAGACCCCGCTTTGTAAGGAACTATCAGAACTCTTCTGCCTAGGGAGGACCAGATTTGAGGACTTCCCTTCTGCCAGGCAAACTCGTAAGTGTTAATTACACTCACACTCCTACCCCAGCCTTATGGAGACCTCCGCTGATAAGAGGCCTGTATAATACCGTGATCTGTATAATACCGTGACCTGTCTTCCATCAGAGGGGTCAAGAGAAATCTTCTCTATGAGTGAGTCCAGCTCTTCCAAGCTGGTCCACGCATGTCCTGAGGAACTTGGAGCCCACACCAACACCTTTCTGTGCAGGGTGTTTCCCAATGCCAGCAGAGTCGATTCGTCCAATTTCAACCCGCAGGATTTTTGGAACTGCGGATGTCAGATGGGTGAGTGCAATATGGCACCTATGGGACTGGGAGATTGTATAGGTTTGAATTATCGAGGATGTTCAACCCAAAGGGGTCACTGCTAGGTCGATAGGGTGTGACCTATTTTTTTTTTAAAAAAAAAGTGTCTGGACCTTGAAGCGTGGTAGATTAATAGAGTTGGCGCTTTATCACACGCGAACACTGGACAGTGAATTATCAGCTTAATCCGTGGTAATCCTGATTGGGCGATTGTTGTGTGGCGGCAATTGCCACATGGATTACCGCTGATTGCCCATATCACTACCCACTCTGGATCATTTTCTAGTCGGCCTGAACTTTCAAACTCCGGGTCAGATGATGGACCTACAAGAGGCACGGTTCCGGCAAAACGGCAACTGCGGTTACGTCCTGAAGCCATTAGCACTCCGGGACCCACTCTTCCTGTTCGGCGCAGCGGTCGGCTCTCGCGATGCCTTCCCTGGGATGTCACCGCAAATACTTCGCCTGAAGGTACAGTCACGAAGCGGCTCACATAAATTACCAGCCCCCCNCCCCCCCCCCGGATAATGGCTCTCAGGGCATGGCTGTTTGTTTTTGCAGGTGATCAGTGGTCAGCACCTTCCCAGGCCGAGAGGCTCTACTGCAAAGGCCAATGTGATAGACCCGTACGTTTTGGTCCAAGTCTGTGGCATTCCAGCCGACTGTACAGGTACCGATGACTACAATGCATGTCCCGGGATGTAGAGTTAAACGTAAAATGTGTTGCAGAAAGGAAAACCAGGACTGTGTCCAATGAAGGGGACTGCCCAGTGTTTGAGGAGACCTTCGAGTTTCCTATAGTCATGCCCGAGCTGGCTCTCATCCGTCTGGTTGTCCTGGACGATGATTACATAGGGGATGACTTCATCGGCCAGTACTCCTGTCCGTTTGATTGCTTGCAGACAGGTCAGTACCGCAATAGCATGTAAAAGTAACGGCCATTACAGTTTAGGGCAGACAATTTTGGACTCTGATATTACATATACACTTTTAGGTTACAGGCACATTCGTCTTCTGTCCAGCGGAGGCGAGCAACTCGAGAACAGCTCCTTGTTCGTACACGTAGCCATCACGAATCGGAAAGGAGGAGGGGTAAGAGAAGTCGTTTACGAAGCGTTTGGGAACTTGTCATAACAAGTCCTTTGTCATTGGCAGAAACCTTTCAAGAAGTCCAAGTCGGACAAGATCCACACGGACATCCGCAGTGTGGGCTTGAAGCAATTGGATGAGTTGTTCAAGGTGAGTGGGCTGCTTTTATATACTACCCACCTATCAACACCAGGGGTTAACCTTTGGGAGGTTATCCGTCAAGAGTTATGTAACACTTTGCCCCAGCTTTTTTTGTGAAACCGATTTTTCGATCCAATCTGGAAACCACCGCCTCCTTATACCGCGCTTCCCATTTGTGTCAGGCCTAGCTTTAGACGAGGGGCCGTTACAGTATTCATGCATCTTTTCACTTGGTTGGGATTAGCTTGCTATGTAAATGATGCAAATTTTGTTTAGGAGCCACTTCTTCTGGAGTATAACCCACTTTCCAGCAGCGTTACAAAGGGTATTTCCAGGGTATTTCAAAAAAGTGTAATATCCCTCGGAGGAACATTCGATGCAGTGTTGTGCATGAACTATGGGAAGTAATTTAAGTTAGGCACTAGATTAATTTTATAGTTAACATCAGTTAACATCTGCATCAAGCGGGATTGGACATGCCCGATGTCATATGATTGTGTCCCTTTCTAGAGTTCTGTACCGGTGCTGAGCGACGCTGTTCGTATGAGGACAGACGCTGAGTCTGCCCTGGAGGAGCTGAGGGCCGAGTGTGGCCTGGGGGACACCAGCAGTGTCCGGCAGTGCTTGAGGGTCCTGGCTCTGAGGCTGTCCACTTGCTCAGAGGTGCGTCACTTCAGCATCCAGGAGAGAGAGGGCTTCCCTTCCCTGGAGGTGGACACTGTTGGACCACTGGCCACCCAGCTGCAGAGATGCCTGGCTCACCTGGAGAGGGTGCTGGTGGAGAGTAAGGATGTGGTGGAGCAGGCTGGCCCTATCCTGGAGAAGCTCCAGGACAGGCTGGCTCTTCTGCTGGACTTCTACGAGGAGGTGGAGACACAGTCCAGCAAGGGGAGGAAGTATGCTAGGATGCTGGAGAACTACTCCTGGAACATGAGGCTGCTCAGAGGTCAAGCGGATCTGCTCAGGGCATGTCAGAAGGAGAGCGCAGCAGCATTGCACCAGGTATCTATATTTTGTATCTCTTATCATTGAACAAGAATCGAACCCAGGACATCACAGCCAGTCGATACACGACTATGTTACAGAACTTTATTACCGGTATGGAGTAACTGTATTGAAGCATCGTATGGCCTAGTTCTCTGGGAAAAATCGACTCAGTTTGGGCAAACTTTTCGGGGCTGTTTGATCCGCAGCTTGCTGTCCCCGAGGGTTTGCTTCCAAGTTTTAATTGAAACGTCGTTAGGGCAACAAGTGCGTTTTCTGCTTAAGGAACCGGACAAATTGAGAGCTGTAATTGGGGGAAAATGTATCAACTCTTGTCCATAAGTGAGCAGCCATAATTGCGTGACGGTTAATTTGCATTGATTTAAATAAGCTCGTCGCTTGGTAATGCGGGAATTTTGCGCATGGCCGGATAATTAATTAATACCCGATATCAATAATTACAGTATGTGCATGCACGGACTTTCCCTTCATGTACATCAACGTATAAATTGTTGTTACGTAAATGTTTGAACAGCATCCAGACCCTGGCAGAACCCAAGCCAAGAATAATACCCATTGCCATTTCCGGTACTCTCAGTTTGTTTTTTTCCTCATCGCGCACATAACCCATTTATTCTTCGGAAGGTTTTGGAATTGGGTTGTCTTACACAATTTTGTATCCTCCCTTCAATGTTGGGCTGGAAAATAAGAGGAGTATTGTGTTGGGAAGTGCCCTGGGGAGATTTTTCCCCAACTTTGTACCGATGCTCCAGGGGGCGTGTCTTAAAGAAGAGCGAAACTTTTCAATTTACCAGTTTTCTTTCGACGTGAATGCGGCGCAGTTTTTGCAAAAATAAAAATATGTGCTAACTAAGCTGAAATCATATCCCCGGATATGCCTGTGAGGAGAGTGTCACAAGTGACGTCAGGAATTAATATTGCATAGAGTAAAATGTGTCTTGAGAGTCCCATCCCGCTGGGGTGAAGGCAAAGGATGAATATATTAACCTGCCGTTAGGTATTTTGCTTGCGGAAAGTTTTGCTGGGAGAATTTTGCAATTCATCGTTGTTTGGCGCCAAATCCTATTATGTAGAAAAGGGGAGGGGAGGGGGGGGGGTATTTAGAAGCGAACAAAAGAACCACAAAGACTGATTCATTAGCAAGTTTACGAAGCGGTGTTCATTTCTGAACGTGGGATTATGAGGCGCAGGCATTAGCAAAAGTGGGGCCTTCAACTAGGGGAATCAGGATTAAATCTTCTTTTAGCACGCCTGAATTTTGGATGCATTTTGCAAGCAGGTTTAATGCAAAGTGTACTGATTCAATAATGGATATGTAATGGCGGAAACAACTTCTTGTTACATCTGCATGAAGTGTGTGGCAACTTTAACATATCTGCATAGAAATCTGCATTTTATCATGTGCATAGTCGAATCCTGTACAGTGCAGAGTTCATTTACCTATCATTACACCTCCCGGCAATAGCTTTACAGTAGCTCTTATTGCATATTCTGACTATACCATTTCGCAAGGGATATGACCTGTGTAGGCTACATGTGGGTAGAAACTCCTGTAGAAATCCCCTTTGTTATTCACAATGTGTTTCAGGTTCAGAATTCGGCACCGACCATCGACAACATGGCCAACAGCCGAGAGCGGAATCTGAGCGGATCCGGAGCGACGGGCAACGGTTCTTCGTCGTCTTCAGGCGGTGGCACCCTGGGAGCTTCATCGGGCAGCGGCACCTTGCGGGAGCGTCCCCGACTCAACTTCCTGGCCAAGCGGCCCAGCTGGGACTCCCTGCCGCCACCTCCACCAAGCCTGGGACGAAGCCCGACCTCCCCAGGCCCGCTGACGGCGGACATGAAGCCCAAGAGCATCCTGAAGAAGTCAGTGTCTAGCCTGGACCAAGGCAGCCTCGGGTACGTGCGCGGTGGTGTCGTTGTCTCCTCCTGTTCAGGACCCCCTTCCCCTGCCCGGTCGTCCTCCCAGATGGAGTACTCCACCAGGCGACCCATATTTGTCACTAGCATCAGCTACGACCCATCAATGGCCAACGGAAAGACCTCCGTCTGACTCAACACGGACACACATTCCTTCTCTAGTCCTGTAGCTCATTCGTAATTCATATGTCTTTGGGGGATATAATATACACTCTTCTTTCCAATTGAACGGACAGTTCAGTTGGACAAAGAGGGTTATGTTGTGTGTATGCAAATAATAGAGGGGTCTGGTGCCATATTTCATTTCTAAGCCGTTGCGACAGGTAGGTGTTGTTTTTGTGGGAGAGCTGGATTTGCAGGATTGGATTCTCGGTGTAACTATACGAATGTTGTTCTACCTCATGGGTTATATAGCCTCGCTGCGAGCGTATTGAATTTTTCCTCTGGTGCTGCTGAATCTGTTGTAATTCAATCCTGCAATATCGACATTCACTGTGTGCAATTTATTCCTGGGCACGCCATGATTATGTTGTATGCAAGCATCACTATATCATGTAGAGAGAAATCCAAAATGCTTTTACTTGTCCAGAGCAAGGTGCTTGACAGAGCTATTTGATAATTTCCCTGGACCAATCGTTGTAATTTTTTTTTTTGGGGGGGGGNGGGGGGGGGAGCGAAGTGGATAAAAAGTATGTCCAGGGGGATGCAACATTCTACTGCCAATTTTTCGCGATATCCGACAAAAAAAATGATTTATTTTCTCGTCTGGTACTTAAGTGCTTCTGAAGTATCACTTTTTTGCGACTGCAATCTCGTCACCTGTTGGATGGACGTCATGTGATTTTGTTAACTTTTTGCATAGCATATTTTCAAAAAAAATATTATTGTCTGTACATACTAGGCTTTGTCTCGTTGTTGGAGTTTGATCATTGTTTAAGATTTTATTGTACAGCTGGACTTTTTGAAGTGGGTTCCTAAAAAAAAAGGTCTCGATGAAAATCTATGCACTTTTTCCAAACTCCCCCATGTGATAATACATATGTGTCACACAAAATAATCACCCAAGTCTCATTGTGCCAAAGCAGTGTAATAACATGTGATGCATAAATAATATTGGTTTGTTCTTGTCAAGTGTGGTTCATTTTGAGAGTCAGGTGGGTATATGTATTTGGCATGTAAACATTTTGGAATGTATTATCAGCATACATTTTTTTCTCTTACTTGCCTGTTTTTTTTTTGAGAAGTTTTTATTTAACAGCATTCCTTACATTTCAGCAACGGCGACACCTTCCTTGAGTGACACATGGCCACACACCCTTTACCACTGCATGACCCTATGACCCTGGTGATGGTGCATGGTTCTTCAGCATGTGCGGCTTGTTCCTGAGCCATGAACATTTTTGGCACTGTATAGCAAGACACACTATACTGTACGTGTAAATAATAAGAGAAAAATATTATACTGCCCGACCTCCTCAACATGTCGAGGATGGTGCAACCAGCAGATCAGTGCTTTTACTGGTAGTGCAACCAATGAATTTACTTATATATATATATATTTTTTTTCCTCTTGATTTGGGACAGTTTATAAAGCTGGGCAGTGTCACTTCTTTGCTGCATTCTTATTTCTGTTCTTTGTGGGAGGGGTAATTTTGTTTCACGGTGGAGGACTGCTGGCCACACACCTATCAGTTTCTTCTGTGAAGAAAATAAAACGTCTAAAAACATGTTCCTATATACTTACACTATGCCTGGCCATTGCTGCTAACCAATTTTTCTTTTCAAGTTGGTTCACGCCCTTGTAATAATGTGCATGTGACGGCAAAAACAATATAAGCTAAAGACCACCCCACCTTATTTATTCCTTTGCCATCCTGAGTCATCACGACAACATAATACATGTTTTCAGATGAAAATGTTTCTGACAGGACGTGTTGTAACATCTCTTTATTGCTGTCTTGTGAGTGGAGGAGACATGGCGAGGAAGTGACATGATGGGTGACCCGAGGTCAACCCGGACTCCCCCACAAGGACGTCGAGGGAACAGAACTCCTTCGCCCCCAACTCAGAGTAAAAATGTTCTGTACAGGTAAGAAAACAACGTAGTAAGGTATTTTGGGAGGTAGGGGCAGCGGTGCTGGTCCAGCCAGAATCTTGAAGCCTGCTCCAGATATAATCAGATGTGGACACAGCAAACGCCATTTGTGTGTGGCTGGACTGGGTGCAAGTTAAGATTCAGGTTGGACCGGATAAGAGTTGACATATCATGGGGATATGGGACAGGGGATGGGGAGGGATTGAAAAGGGGGAACGCATGTCCAGAGACTTCCTCGGACTTGTCCGCTACCAAGTACAGCTAACAATCACAGTAAAGACTCTCGTTACAATGCTTTTCGTGCACTGTCCTGCAGTACAAAGGATGATAACAATAATTTTTTAACTTGCTTAAACACTATAAAGGAACAACTGGGGAGGAACCTGGAGGGATCATCTGGGTTTCAAGGGAATATAATGTGGTGGTTACAATAATATAGTTATATAATTTTTTGTGTGTCAAAAGGGCGCCCCCAAACAAATATCACAAATCCAAAGTCGGTGTGGAAGAGCCTGCCTGTCTCCGTTAAACCCCCTTCAAGTAAAACCCAATATAAGTTGGCTCATCTCATGCACCGACAATATATCTTTGGTTACATTTTTAAAAACCATGTGAACATCCCCCCCACCCCCCTATGCACTGGCAATATATGCAAAAAAGTTGTGCTTTGAGAAACAGTCGTGTCAGCCTGACCATTATTAACTGGGCGGCCGATGATATATTTTGTCGCAAGTTTTGAAACTTTGCATGCAGTTTTATAGTACAAGTGTCGTGTACCTAAAATAGTGTGTGAGCCATCTGCCCATTATTTTTTTTCTTCTAGGAACGGTCATATGGGATATATCTCGCATCTTTTTTGGGGTTTATGTCTTTTCAAAAAATATAATCCCAGAGAAACATGGCAGTTGTGTGGATTTGCAACAAGCGAATCACAAATTTTCTTTTTTTATATATTATATATATTTTTTGGCGCTGTCCTCTTATTGGAGGGCTTGGAAGAAAAAAGCGTTTTGTTGCTCAAAATCCGATTAGTTTTTTTTTTTTTTTTAAACAAACACAACTGCACGGTCGTCCCTTGATGCGCAAGTCTTTTCAATCTGTATGCCCTGAGACCCTCAAACGTATCCTGTATCGCAGCAATTGGGCGCCCATTTTTTCGATTTTTTAAAATATTAATTCTTAGGGGGGAGAATTCGGTTGTATGTGGTTTTTTTGGGAAGGGTGGGGGGGACAGGGGGAACAAAAAGGAGGAGTCATTGAAGAGATCAACAAGAAGGGTCTAGTCCCAACACACTGCTAGAGCCCTAGACATTCCTAGAGATATTGAGCACTGCGACATTTTTTTTGTGCCTTTCATTAGGCGTCTACAACTGCTTAGGATACAACACAAAAAAGAGTTTTTTTTCATCTTTTCGGCGATAGCATGCCATTTTCTACGTCATCACAGTGGCGTAAACATGTTTGAAATCTAATCAGGCATGGTCTCTATAGCATTATTATAATTAATATTTTCTTTTTATATATACACTACATACCGAGTCGCATTCCCTGTATCGCCGTGGATGGTTTGTGAAATGGCTTTTTTTTAAAATGTCTTGTCATACTAATTATCACTTATATCATGCTTCAAAATATTATATTCTCCTTTCGAGTGAACAGGTTATTATACTACTAGTAAGTGACCATTATTGACATCATTAATGCGACCCACATTATCTTTTTCCAAAATTATTGGACATATTGCTTTTTTTTAACGCATTTTTTTAAAACTTTGACAAGACTTTCTTCAAAAAAAATCCACGCTGATGGGATGCGAAATCACCTCGATATCCGGCTGGTCACTGCCGTTTTGTGACCTCTCAAAAAAAAAGAACATATTTGACACATCAAGAACTCAAAAAAAAAGTTCGGTCCACTGTTCATGTGCGGTCCACACATGACCCAATTCTTTTGGCACCAAAAATAAATCGTCGAGGTTTTTTTTATTTTATTTAAATCGCCAACCTCTTCTGTGTATCTCTTGAGGAAACATCAAAAATACCTTATCGGAAAGGTCAACAAACTAGCCTCTCTTCCAAAGTTGCAACACCTCGAGGAGAAAACACTATTGGTTAAACTTGAAAATCGCGTCCTTTTTCCGCGGCAACAGGTTCTTTTCCAAAAAAAAAAAAAAAAAAAACAAAATTCTCTCTCGCTTTCATATCGCTATACATAATCGCATTGTATATACACTAAACTATTTCCACCCAAATAACGTGCGCTTCTTTCAAAGACTATGAAACGAAAAAATAAAAATCATCCCCCCTTAAGTACCCACCACCATCATCAACAACAAAAGTCATCTAGGGTAGAAATACGCATCAAAAATAAGCTAAACACTCCCACCATTGACAGTTTTTTTTTTCTGTTGCACATTTTTTTATGTTTTTTTCTGAAATGCTTGAAACCCTCCCGAAATATTTTTGAAACGAAAGCAACCCTCTCTGAAACCCTCCCTCCCAGGCCCGACCCCCACTTTGAAAATATTGTGCACTTTGAGCACCAGAAATAGACACGGCCACTCCTATTTTGTGTCGGCGACTCAGCCCACATTATTGCTTTGGGCGGACAACTCGGATCACGGTTATACGTGTTCTCCGTCCAGAGCCGCCAGATACTTTTCCTCTATCAGAAGAGGGATCAAGCGGTGCCTGTGGAAGGAAAAAAAAAAACAATTGTATCAGTAATAATCATCAACAATCAGAACTTGTTCGTTCATTAAATCAGCCCTTTGAACCAAATTGATCTATCTATATAAATAAAGCCGTTTGTGAGTCAGTCAGTCAGTCAGTCAGTCAGTCTGTCTGTCTGCCGGTCTGTCCGCCTGCCAACCGTCATTTGCCTGCCATCTGTGCTCCACCCTCAGGCCGGGAGAGGATGGAGGTTGACTACAGATGGCAGGCAAATAACGGTTGCCGTTATACAGGCGGGAGAGGTTGAAGGTGTTGGAATAGCAGGACCACAGATGGCATTGGTGGGCGGACACACAGAAAGACAGACAGATGGGGGCAACGCCGGGTGCCGCAGCTAGTTTTGCTATAAAAATATTTGCAATGTCCTAATCTGCCGGTAGGGTATGCCACGCACTGGCCTCCTTTGTGTGGATCTATCCGCCAGTGGCATCTATCGCATAGTACTGTACTATATCGCTCAAAAACATAGACAGAGACGATTGTGCATTTGACTCAAGTGCAGCCTGCACTTGAATCAAATGCAAAATGCCCTTTGCGCGATGGGGATGTTTGACCTCGAAGTGTCAGAATTGGCATAAAAATCATCCAGTACTGGCAGTGAGTGTCGGAGGTCGGAGCAGGTGTGTGCGTGGATGATTGGCAAGACAACAATGCGAGCCAGGTAAAGTTGCACATTTTTGTACCGTTGCACTCTGACAGAAGCCCAGGTTATAGGTCCTGAATGGACTGTACTGTAGGAGTATGATTTATGGTATACGCATATCAGTCTACGTCATTACGATTTTACCACAACGTTCGCAGGGTAGTCCGGGCTCTAAGTGTTTTAACCTTGCATTTTGTGATAAGAAGGTGCCACTTGGCACATAAGTTCCCTAGGCCTATAGGATCAATTCCAGAGTTGCAGGCAACTGATCGGCTCCTTAGGTCACGAGTTATGCGGTGTTGCCAACATGGTCGGGGCGGGGGTGACCTGAGCGTTTTTAACGTCACATTTTGTGATAAGAAGGTACCGCTTGGCACATAATTATGTTCCCTCGGTCTGTAGGAGTCGTTTGAGAGATGGCGGCACTTAATCGGCTCCTTAGGTCAGGAGTTATGCGGTGTTGCCAACCTGGTCCTGGACCTAAGCGTTTATAACAATTTTTAACTTTGCATTTTTGGATTTTGGCAACCATGTTCCCCAGGCCCAGAGGATCCATTTGAGAGTTAGCGGCACTTGATCGGCCCCTTAGGTCACGATCGACTTATGCGGTTATGATTAGGGCCAGACATGTTGGCAACACCGCATAACCCCTCACCTAAGGAGCCGATCACGTGCCGCCATCTCTCAAATTGATCCTATAGACCTAGGGAACATGTCTGCCAAGTGGCACCTTCTTATCACAAAGTGACGAGTTAAAATGCTTAGTTCCCTGATCAGGTTGGCAACACCGCATAATTCGTGACCTAAGGGGCCAATCAGTTGCCTCCAACTCTGAAATTGCTCCTATAGGCCTAAGGAACATAATTATGTACCAAGTGGCACTTTCTTATCCCAAAATGCAAAGTTAAAAATGGTTCAAAACGCTTATGTCCCGGACCAGGTTGGCAACACCGCATAACTCCTGACCTACGGAGCCGATCAAGTGCCGCCATCTCTCAATCGACTCCTACAGACCTAGGGAACAACGTGCCAAGCGGTACCTTCTTATCACAAAATGCAACATTAAAAACGCTCAGGTCATCCCCGGCCATGTTGGCAACACCGCATAACTCGTGACCTAAGGGGCCGATCAGTTGCCTGCAACTCTGGAATTGCACCTATAGGCCTAGAGAACATATGTGCCAAGTGGCACCTTCTTATCACAAAGTGCAATGTTAGGCCTGATTTTTGCGCTTAGAGCCCGGACTAGGGGTAGTAAGCATTGCCACAAACAACGAAACTGATACACGGATACGGTTATACCTATACGACGAGACACATTTGCTATTGAACATTTCCTGCCCTAATTGCGGTTAAAACTGAAACAGACACCGACGTCTAGGCAAACTGAGGGTAAGTTTTGTGCAAGGCTCAACCATGTCGTACTGTGTACCCACCTGACCGGCAACAGGAGAAGGATAATGAGCGGAAAGACCATCTTGACGTACGCCCAAGGCGCGAATCCGAAGACGCACATCGCAAACAGCTGCATCACTTGGCAGCCCGTGAACTGATGGATCTTCCGTTGTGGTACCCTCCTGATGTAGTGGTTCGGAGGATAGGCGGCCTGGAATTTTACAGATAGTTTTTATTAATATAAATGCTGTTAACGTACGCTGCGGTGACCATACCTGCTCCATAAAAAGGAGGGTGATACGCTCGAACATTTGGTTTCCGTTGAGCGCCGTGACCGCCATGTAGAGAAATAGACCGTCGAGGACAGCAGTGGGGATGTAGGCCATGGGGTACGGTAGCAGGAAGAATGAGAAGCCAATCAGCACGTGGGACACCAGGCCCGTCACCCTCGTCTCCCGCACCTTCACGATTCTGTCAGAAACAAATGGTTGTGACATTGCTCCAGAAAGACGGCATACCATACTCACATCTCGTAGACGTGCCCTTGCTCCACCCTCTCCTCCACGTCGGCCAGACCCCGCACGTGCAGGGGCGAGTGAGGCAAGGTTGCGTGCATCCATGGCAGCGAGAAGCAGGACAGGAAGCCGTTGAGCAGAGCCACCACGAACAGGTCCCAGTGGTAAGCTGGACCCTTCTTCAGCCTGAAATGGGTCGTATAGTCACACAACCAAACAGCGACACACGAGAGACTCACTTGTTGCACGGGTTGTTGACCATTGCGCTGGTGATGTTCTGGTCCATGAAGAAGAGGAGGGAAAGCGAGAATCCTAGCCCCATGGCGGCGAATATGGAGGCAATAGACAGGTGGTGGAGAGAGGGAATGTGGAAGGCTGATTTGTCATCGTAGCGGAAGTGTTCCACTGTCGAGTTAAAACCCCCAGTTAGGTTCAGAAGTACAACCGGTTACACTAAACTCACGTTCAACGTCCCTGAAGACGTAGGAACCAATGAAGCTGAGCAGAAGGACTGCCACCGGGAGGGAATAGTCGGCCAGGGCCTCTCGTTTGCTTGCTTGCAGGTACGGCCTGTTGGTATATTCATATTGAATTCAACAGTTTGGTACTGTACTGGTAAACGACCAAAAGTGGCCACAGTGGCCAACGCACGTTTTGTTAAAGTTGTATAGAGAGACTCCTAGCCAGAGCGTTCCCAGCATGAGAAGGATGAAGAGTATGGAGCTCTCCCTTCGGCAGGCACGCATGATGTTCTCCGTGGCGGAGTGTCCCGAGGTGGTGGCGGCCAAGGGAGGAGCCAAGGAGGAAGTGCTTCCGTTCATCAACTCCACGGCCGCCATGGTGGAGGCCGAGGCGTTGACCAGGAGGGCCAGGGCCGTCGGTCCTAACGAAGGCGCCGGGGATGGGAGACCGTCCGTGAAGCTGGTGTTGCCCACTTCCAGGCCCAAACACTGCGGGTTGTTGTAGTTCTCCTGGAAATCTATACAAAATTGCGTCACTATTTGCACACTTTTCACTTGAAAAGTAACTTACTTTTAGCTACATCTCGGAAGGCATCCACAAAGAAGGCGATAGAGATGAAGAGGGCGAAGATTTCTTCCGTGGAGCGCGTGGACCATCGCATAAGACGAGACACGTCGAACAGAGCGTACATGACCAGAAAAAAGCTGTTCCAAAGGCCCACACAGCAATACATGGCGTAAAAGTCTATATGGAAGTCCTCACATATGCTATAAATTACTGTGGATGAAAAATTTGGGAGGTACAAGTCACACTGTTGATGACTCCCAAGCCGGATAAGTACTTACTTTTAATATACAACGCTAAAGGAGCTGTGGTAAGAAGGATGAGCAATGGCTGACCGGCAAAGAACACGTAGAAAAGACCACCTATCGCTTGACCAACAATAACTTTCTTCACATCTGGAAACAGACAAAGAGTCACCATTGTTGCACCCAACACAAAATTAGATGATGCTTACCAATCATTCCTTTGGTGTTGTGATCGTTGAGAACTCCGAAAGCAATAGCCGGGAGGATACAGGCAAAATAGAGGAAAAAAGTGGTGGATACAACTTTGTGCGCAGTGTTTCGGCCGGTGAAACCGTCCCGATAGTCGGAAAGGTAAACAGGTAATCTCCTCTGCAGGTCATCCCGTATTCCCTTGCCGAATTGGCAGAACTTCTCCTCCTGCGAATAAGAGACCCAAAGAGGCGCCGAAATGGGAGAAAAATGAGTCCAACTGGGCCTAAGACATCCATGGATCGAAAGGAAAGCAGGGGAATGGGGGTGGAGTCAACAGTATATATAGGTTACGCGAACCGAATCCATTTTCGCTACCAAATTTTGGCAAATATTCCAACAAGTTTTGAGTCAGTTTTTGAGAACGGCCTTCAAATTTCTAGGCATTATTACGTAAATATGCAGTATAAGAAAGGGAGTTATATCACAGGAAGATGAAGGGAGCCACGTTGCCAATTTATGACGTAAACTGCATCAAAATATTTCCTGTAATTCACAAATTTCATAATAATACAATTGTATATACGTGTATATATTTGGATGAGTATACTGAGTTAGTGGAAGGTCAACCACATACTGTGACTTGTGGGCAACAGCAAAGGGTAGGGGATCCACCGAACTACACCGAGAATGTAGCTGGGTCCCAACCTGACTCACGTATTCGTCGTAGTCCCCAACATTTGTGTGGTTGGCGTCTGCAAGCCTCTTCTCCGGATTGCTCTGCTCCTCGGCCAGCTCCTGGGCCTGCTTCAGAATCAGCCTCTTGAAGTCCTCCTCAGTCGTGGCCTCCAGAAGCTTCTGTCTGAAGTCCATATCAGCAAAGATGGTGGCGAAGGTGCGACCCGTCTCCAGGGCGTTCTTCGTGCCTTTCTGTTTGTGAGAAGAGGTCAGTCGTGGACAGAAGGGTCGAAGGTCACGTACGAACCTCTTTGCTGGGACAAAGGACCAGAACGAAGAGTTTGACTTCGTGACTGGTCCGGCCGAAGTTGGCTGGGTGCTTGAAACGGGTGATGGCCACCAGGCGGTGCTGAAGAGATGGCAGGTTGCAGCTGTTGGATGGAAGAATTCGCCAAATATTAGAATCTTCCCAATTTGTTGGTTTTCTTTGATCAAATCAAATAATATTAAGCAGTTTAATATCAAAATAACTTTAACCACTGCTGACATCAGCATGTCGTCATATTTCAACATCTATTAATCCACTTGTCACCAACACCGCATATTATTCCAGTTTAATAACATGATTAATGACCACGATTTTGAGATGACATCTATACACAGTACCTGCAATAAGGCTGCCTGTGGGAAGCCCATGGGCAACGCTCTTTCCCCCCCGTCCAATCTCCCCTTACATCTATGCAAAAAGCGCCTACGTATCATCCTATTTTATACTCACATTAAGCTTGGCACAGTACCATATAAAGTGCAGCCCATAACATGGCCTGTATAGTGCGCCGCCCTGTATGCTGATAGCAAGTTTGCAGCCATCTACGTGATTTACTGTCCTTTCTAAGCGTTCTAATGGCTCCTTTTTTTGTTGAAAAGGAGTCGCCATTGAGAAGCAACTAGTAGTACAATATTTTTGGCCTATTTAATAGAGTCAGGACAAACTTTGTGTCTACACATTTCATATAAAAATATATGACTCTACTATCCTGCATTTAATTGGCTGTCTTTTAATGCCAAATGATAGCTGAAGTTAATACCGGTCCTAAATGTCCCACCGAAAATTCATCCCATCTGTACATAAGTCGTGTCGACACTTGAGGGACATGTCGCATCGCCAGCAGACACTAGTCCATAAACAAGAGACGAGACAGATTATATTTCGGGGGGTGGGGGGGGGGGGTCCCAGAATAATTCCGGGTTGCTGCAAAAGCCTGGTTCTAGCCGAAGGGATCGTTACTCTGGGAATGTAGCGAGGGGGGTGCACCCTGTCCTTCCCCTGCATGAAATTAATATGGTGGGGGTGCTGGCAGCATATTGTTGCGCCTTTCTGGCACTCAAATGAGACACATTAATTGGACCAATCAAGGGAGGTTGAAATCGATCATGAAAGTTAATTGCCTGAAAAAAAGCTGTTGTTTTTTTTATTGGCCACATTATGAAAGCTATCGTGAATCAAACGTTAAAACGCGCCTTAAATGTTTAACACATTTAAAACGACATGCCCAGCACGATTCATCATGATCTAGCACGATTCAGGATGCTCAATCACGATTCAGGATGCTCAATCATGATTCGGAATGTTCAATCACGATTCAGCATGCTCAATCACGATTCAGCATGTTCAATCACGATTCAGCATGCTCAATCACGATTCAGCATGCTCAATCACGATTCAGGATGTTCAATCACGATTCAGCATGTTCCAGCATGATTAAAACCGAAATATGTACTCACAGTGCGCAGATCCAAGACTGGTCATAGTCGAAGGAAGCTCCATCGCGACAACAGGTGCCTTGGATAGTACGGGATAGGATGTGCACTGCAAAATAACAAGAGAAAAACCAGTTCAAACCCTCGGTTTTAACCACAGAGTTGGAGAGACAAAAGGAGATGTCCCCTTAGGGGGTTTCGCCTTGACAACAGAGGGATCGGCTTCGTCCTCGATTAACGCCCTACAAATTACATTTCCTGCTGCCTGCTCGCCAACATAATTAAGTCATGCCCTTCCGAAACAAACCAGACACGTGGATATATAGCCCTCCCAATGTCTCCAGGGTTCGAAGTTCACCGGTTGTCACAACAAACGCAGAGATCCATCGGCTCGGAAGTAATTACGACCAATTTTAGGAACATGTATCCGGAAGATTTCCGGACCGTCTTATCTCAGGATATTACCACGACCAATCAGAAAAGATGCCTGAGAAGCTTCCGCTCTCCGGGGCTTGCCTTAATCTCATTTAGACAGCACTTTTTTACGGCCATCAAGAAGTTGTTTGGCTTCCTTAGCTCTTTTCATGGCCGCGGTTCACTTTCAGCTGGAATGTTGCGATTTCCTGCACGTTTTCCTAAAAGGAATGCGATATTCGCATAGGGACACAAAATGTCAGAGGCCGGGATATCCATATGTAATAGTCAACAGTTGGCGGTATCGATTAAGCCAAACTACGACGCATTTATGCTCGGTTTCTCCAACATTTTAAAACCGATGAGTTAACTGCAGTTAAATTAGTTCAGTCACAGGTAGTCCATAAAATGGGCAGTCGGTTAAACTGATTTTTTTGGGGGAAATTGTTAAATATTTTATGAGCAAATGAACTAACATAATGCCATGAAAATCAAGAAAATGTAGGCTACAAGCGTCCTACATATTTTTAAATTAGTTTATTTATGTTACCCCGTGAAAGTCGTTATAGAGGGGTGGCATACCACCATCAGTTTTCTGTTAAATTTTACTTCATTCTCCGGTGCAAGGAAATGGGGTAAGGGTTGGGGTTTTGGGGAGGGGAAGTGTCCTACATATAGGACACTAGGTATAGCTAGGTTAAATAATATTAAATTAATTAAAATCGTACTATTGTTATAAATGTCCCTACATAATCTAACTTAACATTAGTCAGTTCGTAAAGGCCAACAAGGACATTAGTGACCAACGGCACGAATTCAGGTTAAATCGAAGGAATTTAAAATGCCCAATGGTCCGCACAGTCCGAATCCATGCGAAAAATTTATCAAGTCCTCCGAGATAATCCACTTATATATGACCTCTGCACTTTCTCCTATGCCATTACTTGCCAAGTAATTTACACCGGAAAAACAAATGAGAGGGAAATTAGAAAATCGCAGCATCCGTTCGCGCGACTTCTCCATCGATCCTCTTCTGATGTGGGTCGAGGTCACCCCCCCCCCCCAACCAGCCCAGGGTGAGAGAGAGTAAATGGGTGTAAGGGGGAGGTGTACCGGACAATCCGGAAACTTGCAGACTCCGGAACAATAAGTAATTTAAACCTACTCTCCAGCACGCTCCAGCAGTACCGAATATTTCACTGGAAGTCGATAAAGAAACTTAATGAGCATCATACTTACCAAGAAAATATTTACAAATCTACCATTTACATTCAGTCTCATGAAAACAAAATAGATCCGGATCAATCGATTGGATGGTCAATTAATTTTTCAAATCGCCACTCGTCTCACAGCCCGATGCTCACCGTTAATAATGTGAAGTACAGTAATTAGCGATTTAGAGCTGTTGGACCCTCGACCGATTTGTGCGACTATTTTTTTTTTCATGTTCCGTATGGTGTTCTAGGCACGTTCGGTCTGCACTCAGTCTTCTGGTGGCCAAATTATATTAGTCGCCACGGAATTATCGAGCTAAGCTCTTCTAAACGGTCCAAAGAAGTCCCAGCAAGACTTTGGGAGAAACGCTGTTAAATGGTTTGTGGAAATTGTACGTTGTTGTACTATGTCTGGGAAAAACTTTGAGATGATTGCATTACACGGACCGTAGGAAGAGGAAACGACGAGAGAGGCATTTACAGCCAGTATTATCTGTACCGCCGGACTTAGTTTTACAGCCGGTTTTAGGCCGAGTTAAAATGCGTGTATACCGAGAGGGAAATAACGTTAGTAATTCAACGTGCACATTTGCGTAAATCCGGATTATCACATAAATCCTTTATAAACCCCTGCATAGATAATAATACATGTAAAACCTCCATGTGGATATTGTCCAACTATAGTTAAATGTGCTTACCAAAAAAATATTCCCCCTATAATAATAGCCTTATTTTTTTCACCTCCGGAACGCTCCGGAAGGAGAACGGTCCCCGGTGCTGCCACCTTCTGATCGCGGCGGAAAGATAGAAGGATCCCTGGTGAGTGCTGCCACCTTCTGATGACGGCACTAAATCATCAGGCCTTGCCAAATTTTGGCTACGGGTGCGCTAGTTAGTAATATCAGGCTAATATTGATGTGAATGGAACAGTTATATTTTGTTCTGGTTCATCCTGAACTGAAGCAACCCAAGAGTCTCTTTTGTCAGACACCAATGCATAGGGGACAGGCGCAAGTGTGTGGCAGAACTTATGTAAAATGGAATATAAGTATCTTCTCATGTGGCACTGTTGACAAATTGTGCTTTAAAAAGCTTCTGAGTTCATGGTCTGAAACATGTCGGTTTAAGTGATGACGATGACCGGAGCTTGAAAGCCCTTCTTGTTAAGAGTCGACAACCAGCTTTCATGGTTGGTGTGGATGGGCCCGCAGGCACTGTAGCAAACGCACATGAACAAAACAAGGGGGCTTACTCACGCCTTTACATACCCTCGTACATTATTAACACGCAAATTGCTTTACAAGTTCCAAGCACACATGAAAAGCACATCGTAAGTACCTAGTGGAAGAAGCAATAAATGAATGAATAATATGCCATATAATACTGTCCATTGGGGGTACCTCTTCTAAGAGGATTCTGAAAGGAAATAGAGTGTCTTACAAAACAATACCGATATGAATATTTAATTCTTAAAGGAATACATTAAAACTACATACGCAGTAATGAAAATGTTTCATCATACTTTTAAGTGAAAGTTAATTCTCCAAATACTTTTGTTCTGCAAGAATACCCTATCAAACGCCTTCTGTGGAAACACGAGACATTTGTCAACACAATTGGCAGGAACAGAAAGATTACGATCGGAAATACAATCCGCACTTTGGCTTCAAGGCACAAAGCCAAAGATGCACAATGTAACTTGGCAGTCCGATGACGGATTTTGCGCCTGATTCGCTGGCTGAAAAGGACCAAAAGTGGGTATTTATTTTGGCTAAAACCACTGCTGAAATGTGTTAATTTTGCCAAAAGAATCACGGACAACTGACCATGAATGTTAACCTTTGCACCCAGAATGTTTCGTGTTGATAAACAGAACTGACAGCACAAATCAGAACAATGGATGAGAACGTTGAAGGAAAAATTTTCTCAAAGGAAAAAAGTACTCGACTGTGAAGAGAACGTGTTTCTCAGAGATGGAAGTCCTCCAGGGAACCTACTCTCTGTCATGTCCGGAAAGTGTCAACACAAGATGCGAAAAAATACGAAGAGGTAATATATTTCTTCAGAAGCAAGAAACACTGCTTCACACAAGAGGGCAACAACAATGTTATTCTGTAAATGGAACAAGTCTTCATTGGTGAGTGACCTCTCTATAGTGGGTCATGCCAAAGTTGACAAGGTACTTGAGAGAAGCAATTGCCAACAAAACGGCTTTGAAGAGTTGCACCTGCCATGGAGATAGAAAATTTAGACCATGCTTGTCCTCTTGAGCTGTGTAAATATTTGGCAACTTCAGGGCTCGACGCTTGAGCATCAACTTCACACTGCGTGAATAGTAACAACACCAGTGGTGTTACAAGTAATTTCTTCCAATTTTAAAATTACAAATTCTTCCTTAGTGACTGTTCCTCCAAGGACTCTTATCATACGACCCCCATAAAAATGTTTATAATTGCTAAAATGCGATTTACTCGCTCTGCTGAACACAGCGGGACCAATAATTATAATGACGTCATACGATAATTAAGTTTTCTGCCCTAAAGTCCGCCGGTACTGTAGCGGAAATGTACCGTCCTGATTACATTACCTTCGACCCTTAACTAACTGCTGACCTAGCACGTCCTAGCTGACCATGACACTGTATTTCAGATTTTCATTTCAACACTTTAACTATCAAAGCAGTGATTAAGATATATGCTGAGGTGTATTCAAAGGCTGCAATTGTTGACCACTACAGGTAGGTCATGTCCAGCCTGTCATACTAGCCACGATTCATGTCCTGCATTTACCAAAAGCGTGTCACCAAAATGTCAACATCGTAAGTCCGCAGATTGTGATGTGCGATGATGACAACAATGAGGACTAAATACCTCACTCACTTTCATAACATGTCAATTTACTCGACATTACACGTGTCATCTCACTGTGCTAACCATATTTAGTTTTTGGAGTATCCTGAAGCATCCTCATCGTCCAAAAATGTCCAGGAGTCTACCAGTTCACACGTGGCGCCAGAGGGGCGCCTGTACATTCCTACTCAACTCTCCTCTTTTCCTATATTGATCGATAAGAGGACCCACCCACCCACCACCCACCCTAAAATCCCATCCCCAAAATCCTCTCTCACCCTGTAATTCTATAACCAGCAAACCCTCACCGCCAAAAACCTGCAGCCCCATGCTGCTTCTTCGATCACTAACTTCAAATATCTATAACAAAATGATTACAAATCTAACTGTACACTGGGTTCATGACGTATGTATGTACCCGCAGGTAGCACACTTCGTCGGCCCGATGTCGGCAACATCGGGCCAATGTTGGGGAGCGATGTCGGGCCAATGTAAAATGGTTAACTTTTGTCACATCGGGCCGACGTTGGGCCGATGTTGGCATACAGTGCTGACCCGATCGACAGTAATACCCCGTATTATACGTACGTATATGTACGTATACTTATCAGCACCTGCTCAAAAAAAAAAATAAGTCAGACCTAACCTGGATTTTAATTCCAGTACAGTACCAGAGGATCGTTACCGCTGAATATTACAGTTGCAGCTGCGGTTCCTGTACCCGCAGTATTAATATCCCGCTGGTTAACACATGTCGTTTCTCTTTCTGTCTCTGATGTGGGGTGGTGCTAATTGAAGCGATGAAAGGGGTAGGAGAGTAATCCCGGTTTTAGTAGCGGAACCGGGCCCGAAAAAGCTTGGGATGGGAACAGATTGCGAATTGTTGTCCAATGTGAAATGGGGCGGGTCAAAACCGGAAGTAGGACATGGAAGCGCCCTCCTCTTGAGGAAAAAGTAACTAAGGTCGCCATATCCAATCAAAATCACGCGTTTATGAGCGCAGAAAATTCTAACTTGCTGGCTCATCATTAACTACCGCAAAAATTCATGCCGAACTTTGACGGTGGCACATCACGTCCGCTTGACGAATAGCACATAATCAGCGCCCTCCAAATAGAGCAGCTCACCGATAACACCCAGCGATTCCCAAATCCTGACAAATCACTCTCCTGGCCCATTCCCACCACCGTCCTCAAAAACCGCGAACCTTCCACATGAATGCACCCACTCAATTAATCAGCCAATCTTGGCAGTCTGAACCACACGATGCATACAAAAAAAATGTCTCGAGAGCAATGCTTTGCATATTCAATGTTGCGAAAGACTTTGGCTCGAGTTTTTCATAGCAAAAAAAAATGGTCTGAATTCGGGGCAGTGTTCGCCACAATGGGAAAATGATAATGCGTGGGGTTACTCCGGACCATTACGTGACCTTAGGAGGTCAAGATGGCCCCACTTTTTTGCCGGGACCATGAAAGGAAAGGCTTCTGAATGGAGAGCTCTGGAGGCTTTAGAGATAAAGGAGAAGTGGTTTTTGATGGCTTCTCAGATGGTGTTGTAGGACAAGTGGGGGCAAAATATAGGCCGATGTTTTTTGATAGTTGAATTAAACGGTAAAATCGGCTTTATCAGGTATATTAGTTAATTAGGGTAATTAGCCAACCAGCGAAAAATCTGTACATATTATTTACTTTACAAATATTTTACATATGGAAATTTGTCGCATAAAATATTTCATTTTCCGTAATGTATGCCAACCCGGTTTTTTTCCGGGTTTTTTACAGCCCTAAGTTAGGACACACATCATTCAGCTAAACCATTTGTCAGTTCAGGATACTTCAGCCATTATGACAATTACAGTGAGAGACCACCAAACCAACTACTACTACATTTATAAACCAACCACAGAATGTTTGCCAGAGTAAACAGTCGCACCAGTTGCAAATTACCATCATTATAGGTCAGAGATCATCAAGTGCAAGAAACAGCCGGGTCTTAGTTATGCTCGTCACATTTTGATAAACAGGGGTTTACTACACCTCGATTAACACCCGCAAATTACATTCCTACTAATGAAGTTCTCTCAAGACACCTCTCGTATTAAATATTGCCAGTACTGTTTTTAGTGCGAATTCTATAGTGTCGACACTACTTAAAAACAGTGCGTAAGTACACATGTAAGGTGGCAACCCTGGTGACGTATCATCTCATTGTTATTGATCGCAAAACATGCCTTGCAGCGGAGCTGTGCACGCTCACTTGCGATAAGTAGCAATTGCACAACTTCAAAGGTGACAAACGCCAAGCACCGTGTGAACTATCATCTGCACCCAGAATAAGAACCTGAAAAACTATTTTATCAGCCCAACTTTACCAATGAAAGTTTGCACTTTGCTTAACCCAACAGGTGGTGGAAATTCTACTTTCCACGCAATTACACAATCCAAATAAATTCTTTGCTAGCATAAGCAAATCGGCACAACAATGGCACACCCAACACCCCCCAATCATGTCTCTGTGGAGGAGAAACTTGACGTCAATTCATCATTTCAAAGGCACGGTTTGAGCAACCTTTACTATAGAAAATCCCGGTTCTGGTCCCATCCAATCAGAGCCCTGCAAAATTTTTCCTTCTGACCTTTCCCCACACATGTGGGTGGTAATCACACCCACAGTACTTGTACAGGAATATAGCTCATTTGCATTTGACTTAAGTACACCCTGTACTTGAGCGAGCCTATAAAAAATGTCATATGTGAAATTCAACAGTTGGCAATATCGATCTTGGATTCAAGAGGATGCTCTTTATATTGTTGTTGTACCCCCCAAACATCGTCTAGAGATAAAGAGGAAAAAAACAGGGCAACCATTAACTCTTAAATTGCCTCTGGGAGGATAACAAATGATCATAGCAGGGTCGAATAGCGGCTGAGAGAGTAAATTGCGGCAATGCGCTCGTAAAGTACACCCCATAATTCCCTTGTAGTTTATCACTGATTATTTTTCATACCGTTATGGGAATATGAGAATTGGAGGGAACGTGAAAGTATTGGCAAGGGAACGATTTGTTTGCACAACTGATCGATAGATGTGTCGATTTCAAGGCCTTTTTTGCACATCATTTTTACGTTACGTAATGCTCAGCATTAATGCAGGCTCGGTTCGATGCAATTTTATGGGGGGAAAAAATACGTTAAAAAAATGTAGTTGACCAACGCCTTCACTAGATGGCGCTCCTATCCCACGTGGCCCATTCTCTACTTTTCACCTTTCCTTATTATGTTCCAACACCCACTGAATCAGTAGACATTCTTCAAGTTCTTTCAATTCCTCATGCGTTTTCGACATCTTGTTTTTCTCCCCCCGGATTCCTTTCCGGTATCATGTCCACCTAACCGGAATGGCTCCCCAGATTCAAAGGGAATCGAATAACCTGTGTGTGCATAAATTCCTGTAACAGGAATTTCCCGATTGTGACTTAGTAATACGAAACCTTGGCTCGGTTTTTGGAGCGGTTTTGAAATGTCAGTGTGACATTTTCCAGGGGAGGAAAACAAACCAAAATTTGTCCGCAACTGCAACCTGAAATATTGGAAAAGTATTTGATCAAAAAAAATTTGAATGATGAAACTAAATGAGTGCATCAAAATATGCGCAACTCTTTTTTTTTTTTTTGGAAAATGGAGAGTGGGTCATGTCGATAAGGCCTCGGGTGAATGCAAGGTTCCGGAATAATCCAGTTATTTGATTGGTTAGGGCACGGTCGCATTCGACCCGCTGTTTACTGTACGCTAGCGGGGGAATAACAATAACGGAGGATAAATAGCGGAACTAAAAATATAAAAACATGGCTAAAGCACTGATTATCGGTTAAATTTTAATGCAACTTATAATGACCGAATTCACACGGTCACCGAAAGTTGACCATAAAACCCGATTTGGGAATGTGAATCCGAAAACTGTCGGTTTATATGCACTGATACTTGTTCACGGACGGACACACGCGCCGTTTTATTTTTAACTAGCTGCGGCACCCGGCGTTGCCCGGGAAGAAATGAATGAAGGGAAAACACCTGCTAGTACCCCCGTCAACTGTCTGTCTTTCTGTGTCCGGCCACCAATGCCGTCTGTGGTCCTGCTATACACCAATACCTTCAACCTCTCCCGTCTGTATAACGGCAACCGTTATTTGCCTCCCATCTGTAGTCAACCCCCAACACCTCCATCCTCTCCCGGCCTGGGGGTGGAGCACAGGCAAATGACGGTTGGCAGGCGGACAGACAGACAGACAGACGCACAAACGGCTTTATTTATATAGATTTTTTTCCCCCCTTTGAGTGTGTATGGCTGTATGGTATAGAGTCGAAAATGTCAGAAAATTGTTAGGGGCTTTTGAGAGTGTATGGTATGGTATACGAAAATGTCTTTAGACGAAAATGGTTGCGGAGCGTTCGATAAGGCCTCCGGGGTAGAAATTCAGGCTCTCAGAATAATTGGATTATTTGATTGGTTAGGGCAACGCGGCCGCATTCGAGCGGCTGTATCCGCTTTTCGAGAGGAATAACAATAACAAGAGAAGCGGAACAATAGAAAGTTGGTGACGAATATATCGCAGCATCCGTTCGTGCAACTCCTCAATCGATCTGGGTTCAGATGTGGGTCGAGGTCATACGCCAGGAGTTGAAAAGAAGAAGAAACTGAAAAAGAAACCATGGTGGTGATATGGAGCCCCCCGGAAGATCCTCTGGAGACACTTCTTCCTCAAAGCTGGAATATTGAACCGATCCAGATCGACGATCACCTAAGAGTGCACCCATCCGTCACTCGAGAGCCTTGCTTATTGTTGCAGTTTCGTGTGTCTCGAAAACAAAGGGAGGCTGGCTGGCTGCCATGTTGTGCTCGAGCCAAGAGGCCAGCGATCCTCGGAGGTCACCTCGATAGAAAAGAAGTCCGAAACTTTTCCCGGTAGTGATTGATCGATGCGGGGGATAACTGGAGTGGAAACACGAAGAAGTGATGATATAAGCAATGCAGTTGGCTAGACAACAATGCTCGTACGTCTCCGCGGCAGAATGGCAATCGTACGCGAGATTCTTCCATCACAAGCGATACGCATCATGTCCCGAATCTCTGACGATGTCCCCCTGAAGCCAGAAAACTCGTGTCCAGGGCTCATTCCACCTGCCCTTAGGCCTCTCCTGTGGCCAAAGAGAACAGCACCGGAATGGTCGCGCCAAATTGAATTACGTCATGACGGATTTATCGACTGCTGCCTCTCTTCTAATTACTGCCAGCGACAAGCAGAGGTTGCTGGGGGTGTGCACATGGAAGGGATATCCACTCGCGATTCTCAAGAAACTTGGCTGTTAGTCATTACGAGGACCTAATAGCTTTTCGAGATATTGCTGCACTCAGGTGCACGTGATTCGAGTGGATTTTTAAATGGCGGATATTGAACAGTAGCCTACCTGCGCATTATCCGGTGGTGGCAGGACCACTTTAGGCACACGTGTCCCTACGGCTTACACCACCGAATAACGCGTTACTACAAGTCAATTAACCCGTTGGTTTTGGCCCAGAGTGGCCTATACATTTTTAATAACTATTTGCATAGGTCCGGGCCTAATTACACTGCTTGGTTAATTTTCAACCTTCGTATAATGAGGAGTTGACAAACTGCCATCCTGGAGTCCTCTTGCGGAATAGACCTATTAAAAAGGCGAGCCGTGAATTAACACTATCGCGATACTGATGACTATAAAAACAGTCGTTCAGACGGGAACACTTCATTCCGCCAACCGCGGTATACACGCCATGAAGCGGCTGTGAATGGCCAGTCCGTCCTGTCATCCACTTCACTTGATCATTAATCCGGGGCCATATCTAGGCCTGGAAATTCCATCTGGGGTGCGTTACACCGCTATTACGAAACGGGTGAGCGCGTCTTGTGACCTTTAGGAACACTAGAGATTTGAACAGTCTAATGAAAAAGGAACGTACTTCTACTTTTTTCTCTCTCTCTTTGAAGGAAGAGACACTGGATCGATGGGGGAGTGTCAGTAAGGCTGTCCTGAAACAGCGTTATTGGAGGTGGCTTCTAGGATGGGGAGATCTAGGACAACCAATTACAATTCATTGAGGAAAAGGGATTGTTATCGAGAGTGACAACATGGTACGATTCACATGGTACAAAAGAATCATGCGATTGTGCTTTAAAACTAATTCATCGTGACATTTGCCCAATGCGGGTAAGTCAGCAATGAATAATTGTGTTTACATTGGTTAATTGCTAAACACGGCGAAAAACATGCAATTTTTATGAATCCTCTTAAGAAGTCGACTGATGTGATCACGTGCACTAATTACAATTCATTGAGAAAAATCGATTATAATTACATACCACACTCGCGCATATAGTGGGGACACGTCCTACATTTAGAGGGGTCAAATTTCAACACCGCAAACCAGTTACACGCGCGTTATACGCAATTGATGAATGGAGAGGAAAAATGCCCTACCTGAGTCAGAGGTGAAGAGCACGGACTTGGCCTCTTCGATGGGGATCGGTGGGTCCTCGGTGTCCAGGAGTCGGTGCAGCATGATGTCCACGACGCCCTCCAGCGACGTCTCGGTGACGTCCAGCAGGAAGACGGCCTGGTTGAGGAAGTGTGCCACGTCCAGAGTAGCCCTGACCTCTGAACCAAAGTCCTTCATGGGCACCCTCTGCAAGTTGCAAACCAGCAGATGAATTTCGTCCTCCTCCTCCTCGTGACTCCCTTCATTGTTGGGCAACAGTGGGTGGGTCGGGGTGCCGGGAGTGACCGGGGACATGGGGCTGAGCGGACTGAAGGCCATTTTCCGCCCGGGTTTGACCTTGATGGCTGACTCGGTGCTGACCAGAGACCCTATGGGGGCACTACCTGCCCCTGCGTAGGTCAGCCGCGAGAGGTCCATGTGGGCCATGCTGCGTCGCTTCAGAAGAGGAGGAGGACAGCTACTGAGCGGAATGTCGTGGCCACGGGACGCGGGTACAGGCTGCGACGACTGCCACGAGCCGTACAGGTTGGGGTAGGGCAGGGTCAGGGAGCACCGTCGGGTGTTGATTTTGGTGGGTTGGGGTACCGGTTCGGGGGGTTTGACCGGCAGAACGGGTATGTACATGTGAGCCAGGGTGCCAGGGGACAGCAGGTCCACGTTGAAGGAGGACCTCCGAAGAAGCTTCTTCCGCTCGTGAGGACCGGCGCCATGGTGCAGGGAAGACCTCGAGGAGAAGAGGTCACGTCTGCGGGCCAGGTTGGGCAACGGCTTTTGTTCCCCCGGGGGTCGCGTAGAGATGACAGAAACAGCAGTGGTGCTTCCGCTCTCCGACTCTTCCCAGGTGCTGTCCTCCTCCATGACTGGCTCCACCTGGTGTGGGAAGTTGCGGACTGGTGACATAGGCTTGCACGGGGGCGGGCTGTGGACAAAGGGGCGGGTCGTGGTTTCGCGTTGGGGTGACAACGGCCAGGACGTGGCGCCAGCCTGCTTCTCCTTCAGGGCCTGGATGGTGCCACTCTCCGGGGCCATCCGGCTGGTCGTGGTGGTACTCGTGGTGGTGGTGGTGGTCAGAATAGGAGATCGTGTCGGAGTTATTGTGGCCGGGGTTGTCTTCGGGGCCGTCGCGCCCTGCAGGGGCTTCATTTCCACTAGTGGGTACGTGTGTCCGCTAGACCCGGCGGAAGAGGCCAGTTTTATCTGCTCCTTGGCTGTGTCCGCTGACAAAGATGGCTCGCTCTTGGCGTCCTTGATGCTGGGACCGAACGGCAACCGCGACATTATGGTCAGGTTGGCATCTGTCGGGGGGTTCAGCTGGTGCGACTGGTTAGTGCTGTTGGTACTGCCAGTGTTGCTGATGTCTCCTTCTTGAATGGCCAGAGGCGCAGGAGGACCCGGAAAGGAGGATGGCTTGGAACCGGTCGCCATCTTGGACAGAAGAAGATGGGAAAAAGGACAGAAGAAGAGACAGGAAGAGGAGGGAAGGGAAAAAAAGAGGGTGGGTTCTCAGTGCTGTCTCATGGCCATGCCCTCTTCCTCTTCCGCTTGGTGCCTCTCAGTGACCACATCACTGTCTGGCTGCAACGGGCCACCATCCACAAGTCGCGTACGAACGCATGGCACGCACGTGCGAGCCCTACTCTCCGCGCCTGAGCTCCAAACCCTCCGCGCTGAGAGTCCCACGCACCCACGCACCTGTTCACGCAACACAAGCACGCGCGGAGCACGTTGTCCTGGACCAAACGTCGATGTTACATGACTGGGGTGACTCTGAGCCCGACGCAAGGACGGAAGCCATGGTTCCGCAGTGGGGGTGGAGGATAAGGACCGACTGCGCAGACCTTCCCCCACCTCGCTCCGCACTCTCTATATCTACCAACCCCCTACCCTGCTTTTTCCACCCCCGCTTTAGGGGGTCCTCTATCCATCCTCCCCCACACAGCCCACCGTCGTCCCATCCCGGCTCCAGCCGTTGCCTAGGCGACTCGCGAAGAGCTACTCTGCGCAGGCCAATCGAAGATACCACCGGCGTTGCCATATACGGCCCTTTTGCCACTGGCAGCCATGGCCTACTGCCCTCCAAACCCACATACCCACAGCTCGACTTTAGGCAGCTGAAGACATCCACACAGGTCATGTGACCAACTAAAGAATCAGAACCCGACCGATTCCTTCCTCTTTGTAACTCCTGATAGCCCCTCCGAAGCGCTCCCATCCGCAAGAATCGCGTTCGTGACCAGAAAGACAATAGCTGTTTGAGCAGCACCGCTTTAGGGTGGGACATAAAATTGGTGTAACACGCACCGGTATCTTTTAATCCGGAACAGCCTAATAATTTTTGCACAGTTTTCTGCAGGATGAGGGAATCTTTGGAATTGGCAACTCCGCCTTTTCCCGGAAAATCCTCCCCATCCCGCACAAACGGAGCTCTGCAATGGCTGCTGCTCCGCCCGCCCCCGCATTTTCGTGGTCCCCCTCTTCCCTAAATGGGACCTCCCCACCTCGACCGGACCAGATACACCACCGTATTATACATTTCGATTTAAGATGACGCAAGGCCATTACGATAGTAATGAACGTCTCCAATCGAATTTTCTGCTATCTAAATTAATTCCTCACTCGCCTTTATTTGGCCCTAGTGACAGTGTAAGTATGAATTATTAGCGAGCAACCTGTAACATGCGCAACAGCGTGTTGCTGTACTGTACACACCCTGTTTGATTACTAATGCAGGGTGGGATGACAGAAAGGGATTTAAGCTACAACCCGTTTGAAGTGGCATGGCGTTAAGATTTTATCGCGGCCGGTAGATGGCACGGCGTAGCAGAGGCAACGAGTTGGAGTCCCGAGAAAACCTACGCGAACACCTTTTCCCTCATCAATTCCGGGGAGGCTCGGAATGAAAATTCGGTATATGCGCTTATGCAAACTGGATCAAAACACGGGCGCGGGCCTCCATCCGAGGCTTGGAATGGGAAAATGTTTTTTCTGGTCCCCACCTCACCGTAGGGCCCAAAAGCCATGCAATTTAAGAGGCCTTTGTGGTAGAGGCGAGGCGCCCAGGACTTTTCAGAGGCCTCCCGCTGCTGGCAAAGAACAAGTGCCCTCCGGAGTTTCCTCAAAATCGGGAACAGTCCACGCAGTTGTGCTCGGTACCGCAGAAACTTCATCGCCAATATTGTGCGAAACTCGGCCAAACAACAAGGGACCTACAACAAAAGCCAGCTTGCGACGGAGTTTATTCCACGCAGTTGTCTGATTCAACAGAGCGATTCATTGGAAACGAGCTCGGTCTGGCCAAAGAGCCTCTTAACAATGCGAGGGACCTGACAGCAATGGTGTTTGATAACGGTAGTGGGAGACTGTGGGTTAAACACGCTTGTGTTTGAGGAACTGGTTGGTTTATGCTCAAACGGCGGTACATATTCATTTGGATATGGCGAATCATTACTGAAATGTGCTACACAGCAGCTTTTCTCCAATAAAAATCATCGCACAGTACAGTTCTCCTAGAAGCTGTCTAAAAATACGTACGGTTACATAACCGTGACTGTACGCGTAATTCTTGCAGTGCTTGTCCATTACATGGACCAGTCAACCCTGATGCTGCGACAATATCAAAGCCCCCTAGAAAAAAAACAACGTCTATTCCGGCCAACTGCACCCCAATTTCTTTCTACTGTCCTAATCCAGCACTTCACTCTAATTACGACCCTTATCTCGCCCAGCCAATCCCTCCGAAAGATTGAGGACCGCTGATACGTCCAGGAAAAAGTAGCCAACCGGAAACGCGTTAAGGCGCGTTCACATATACCCAATGTGACAAAAAAGGGGCTATTCAGCAATTAGATTGGCAGCAGACAGTCTGTTCCAAATTGAGCTAATTTTAAACAGTTATCAAAATATTAGATGATATTTTAAGCAGTTTTAGCTCGGCCGTAAGCTACGAGCATTTCTCGTTCAGTATGTCCCAGATGCAACAGGCAACTTCTCCTGAAACACGTTTCTAATTAAACCCCGGTTTTCAGCACCTGCTAATGAACTTGTCCCACAAGTGAATAATTCATCCTGGCTGTCCACCCGCGCGACCTGACCCTCGCCCAAAAAATGTAGCGTCCAGCTTGATTGAATTACCGGCGAAGTTCTTGACTTAAACATTTTTTCCAACGTTGTAAAATCGTGCAACATCGCATCAGCTGAGAGCAACCCCACCCATTGATCGTCAGATTCCTCCTGGAGCGACCCTGGGCTGCAGCAAACCATGGAATTTCATCTCCATGCTCTGGTGGGAGGGTCTCAGGTGTACTGCTCACCTGTCATACCATCGGATTTTGAATGTTTGCGATGTGGAAGTTTCTAGCGTGTCAAGGTCAGGTTTTATCCTGGAGTGGATGTCACCCATGCGGTTCCCTTGTTATGCGGGACATGTAGGGGCACCAATAATGTTGAAGTGCGGTGCAATGACCTGGAAGTATCAATAATTAATTATAGTGCCAATGTCGTTAATTGGCTTGGAGCTATCACTTTAATATTGAATCGATTGAAATCTAGATATTCCATATATAAAATTTTAAATCAAACGCGATCATATCTCAACTGTGCAAAAGTGAAACCTATTCAAATTGAGCAGCTCTACTCAGCACAACTTATCATCAGGCAAAAAGTTTGAGCAAGAAGTGCAAAATTAATCTCCGCCGCTCTTTCGCAAAACCTTGAACCCAACTTCAGCGACTTCTAAATTATGGCATTGATATCGTGTATAAATTACCGCTCCCCAAAGTTTTGAATCAGCGAAAAAAAAAATAATTCCTAAGAAAACTAGGTCCATTCATCAGCAGTCCTACTCATTACCAATGCACCAAACTCGAATTATACACGGCGTATTAGTTCAGGATTGCCAAGTTCATACAGTACCCAAAGTACAGGACTTGATCCACATTATCTACTTCCGCATCGTTGAATTTTTAATGGCTCAAGAGTATTGGCTTTCCCCCCGTTTTAATTGCCGAATTCTCGGGCAGTTTAATAAATTTTCCCGGCGCACTCCCCCCCTCTTTTCCCCCTGAAGCTTGGTAATTCTCTCTTCCTTTTTCTTCTCATTTGTCAGATTGAGCCATTTTCTGCCCTCCTACTGGCTGGAAAAAGGGAAGGTCGTGACGACGCAAACTTTTATAACTTGTCCCCTAGAAAAGTGCTGTGTCAAAAAGAAGCTCACCAGTGGATTACCCGGAGCTCATATATCCCACTATAGTAAAGTCGGTCCCAGAAAATCCCATCGCTGGCTACGTGAGGCTTTACTGGAGCCATATTATAGGCCTGTCTTATGGCCAGTACAGGGTGAGGCATTTAAAACATATTTGATGAACAACCCAAATAAATCTGGCTTGTTGCCACCGGGAGTTAAATAATTGAGCTAATTTCCTCGTACGATTTTTCATGTAACCCTGGGAGCGTATTAGGCACCATTTCTTCGCGGCGGTACAGTAAGCCGCAGCATTCACATTGTTTTATTTGCGAATGGGAGAGGTTCCCACGAGTGCTAGGTTTAATCTAGCCAAATGGTAGTAATTCCACAGAGGTTCTGTCTAATTGATTTGGAGGTCCAAACGTATTCAACCGAGGGTGGACACAGTTTGATAACGGTCGTCGTTTGGTATTACAGTCACGCAACAACGGTGTTGAAGGGAGAGTTACTTTTCCATCCAGCAGAGATCGCCAGGGGTGGTTGGGGTGGGTGGCGTCCCCCACGCCATGATGTGGCGTGGCACGTACGGTGGTGGCATATGGCGGCTGGATGCAGAGAAAGTCTGCAGTGTTGGTTACACGGCCTTCATTAGGTCAGTACATGACAGAACGAAAACTAAACGTGACTCAGCATTGTTCGGTCCATCTCTTTAAAATCGTATATACTTTTTGTCCTGCCTCACACCCGTGAGTAAAACGAATGGGTCGTTACATTCGCAATAAATTCCGGAAGGGGAAACGACCCGGGCAAAATGGCCGCATATATCCCCCTCCACATGGCACCCACTACATAGCAACCGAGATTCAGATGTGAGGCTTTCTAGGAAGTGACCTTGCCTGGAAAAGCTAACCCAGATCCGGATCTAGTAGACCGAGGATCGATCCAACACCCCCACTATCCAGCAGCCTCCCCCTACTCTATTTCCCTGGCTCTGTCATTGCCACTTGCATCACGCAGGACTCTCCCACCACGTCCATCACAGATAGCTCGGCATGACAAAAACACGCTTGTCTGAAGAGGACTGGTATGGGAGACTACAAAATGCGATGAAAGTGACATGATAGATGGCAAGTGTCTCGATTCGCTCGATAGATGTCGCCATGTCACGTATTTGAACCGGAAGTGGGGGCGGAAGTTAGATGTCGAAATATTAAATCTAGCAGTACCAAATAATTATCTAAAAACATTTTAGTTAAATTCACGTACACAAATTAATTTACTGAATTGAGTCATTTTTCACTGAAAAATATTATAACTGAGAATACAGATTTTAACCAAATTTTGTTATTCATTTTAGTAACATACAGTATACCCTTCCATCACATCTGTTGCACCGACAGTTCATCGCTCAGTTGTGAAATCACTGCCACGGATCCATCACCATCAAGCCACTTTACCCCCACCTGGTGAGTACATCCTCTAGAATAAGCGTCACCTGTTGCAAACATTCGATTCCCTAAAGTAAGTTAGGCCGCTTTCAGTATAAGACTCGCCTAGATTTCACGACTGCACTGCAGTGCTGAAGAAATAATTCCTCAGCTGCGAAAACACTTCTACTCGCTTTTCCACTCTCGTTAGATGATGCTGGGAGTGGAGTGGACTCAGTATAAATATTGCATGGAAAATTAGCAAGGTTGGAATGCGCTAGAAGACTGTCAAGTGAGAGAAATGCTAAGCTGCTTTATAACGGTGAGAAATTCCAACTTGCTTAATTGCTGCTGAAATATTTACAAAAAAAAATTACAATTAATGTGATATCACCTAACGGTCATCTCCCAGCCTCATCTGAGGCAAACTGTACGCCTCTCCTCAGCATCCACGCCATCTCGTACCAATAATCACAACTCATTAACACCCCCATCTAGCGGAGATGTACCCTATCCATATACCCAGGAACGCGCAGCTTCACTCTCGGGCTGGCCTTTCCAACTAGTACAGATTGTTGTGCAGAATTCCGAGGAAAATCTGGTCTTCTGCAGCTCTGGGGGGCCACTTGAACCTTGGGCAGAAGATTGAAATCTTCATCTGGGAACGACAGTCACGTGCTTCTCCATGCGTGCTGGAATGTGATTATGCGCCAGGCTTGTTTCTCACACAGGCTGGGCTCAGGCCTGGCCTTAAGCTCGGTTGGATGGTAATTGGGCAGGGGAGGTGATAAGAAGTCTCTTTTTCAGAGGACCATCCTATGTGTATATGTAAGTTTTGAGACGGCCCAACTGGATCGGGTCCAGACAGGCTCTTTGTCTTCTAGACCCCGTACATCTTGCTCCAGGAATTAGTATGGCCTGAGGAATCAATGCGGAGATTTGCTGTTGCAGACGAAAATCGTAAGGAGGCTTTCTTTCCAGTGGACCACCCCCGTTTGGTCGATTGCCAATCGATGTACGGCACTTGAGCAATCGCTTTTCTCGCGGTAAATCAGAGGCAGTTCATGGGGAAAAGGCTAGGTGAAGGTTGTATGGCCACTCCGACACCCCGTAGAAAATTCGGCTATAGGTTCACACGGGCTGCGACAAAAATTTCATATCAAAATTTTTCTTCATATATTTTTAGAATATGTATAAGTATATAATTTAAAATAAGTGTCGATATATTGGCTTCTAAGTTGTTGTGATTGGGCCATTCTTGTCGTCCAGTGACTGAACGACATCCGTGTGAACCTAGCTTTTTCTCCTATAAGTCCTGAAATTACTCACCTCAAGTTTGGAGTACATGAGCCCCACCTCGTCTCCATCGTCTGCAAAGAAGAACGTACAATCATTAGTCGACATATTGCAACTGGGCCACATTCGCTCAAAAACTTAGAAAGTGCGCAATATGCGCAGTTCTCTACCAGAAGCGCTTCTCAAAATATTCAAGATGAGAGGCCAGATGAGAGGCTCTCCAAGCCGATTAAAATCTGAACCCATCCAGAAACACCTCGTCTTTCTCCTTAAGTTGGAAAGAAGCCATTAGCGACTGGCGCGCTGTCAAATTAAGACAACGCTTTTCGCACGATAGCGCAGACTTGCAAAGACAAGCAGTGTAACTTGTGGCGGCAAAAGCTGCACTAAGGAATATTCCATCTCAAACTCGCTTCTTATCTCTCTTACGCTTCTCTAGAAAGGCTCTTCTTGTTGCTGGAACAATATTTTGCTTGATAGGCTATGGAAGACGTGAGTTGAAGGCGTTATTGTTGATCCAAAGCAAGTAATCCGGTGGAGTAGATAGAAAATGTGGTTCCTTACACAACCGTAGCACGTATTAGTGCTCCTTAAGTCTTAACGTGTACGTACACGTGTATTTCGGAGAAAATTCAAAAATGTATGTGTTTTATGAAGAACACCGATAAAACGTGTACCATTCCAGCAATTAACGTTTGTGCTTCATTACGTAAATGTACATTACACCAGAATGCATAAATATACGGTACGTGATTCCAAAATTTAATCTTAAACGTACACGTGAAATATATCGCAACCGTATACGTGCTTTCCATACTTAAACTTGTACGTATACGTGCATTCCATCAAAAATCCAGTACTAAATAAGCTTGCTTTTTGAGAATAACTGTTTACGTGTACGCTTACGTCTTATAAGCATGTGAGGGATCGTGCAAATACCACGTGACCGATTTTAGGCCACTTTTTGACCCCCCCCCTCCCCCCAGTGACCAACCGTGGTATCCATTGGA
>KZ538125.1:0-79526 GCA_000934665.2 Catajapyx aquilonaris
TATAGCCATAATTATTGCAAAGATTACTACCAAATCAATGGGTCACTCCTATGGAAAAGTATTTCATAACCCGAGCAACGCCGGGTATCCTGCTAGTATAATATAAAGCCATGGTAATGGGGCATTTGTTTGTCTTGTTTAAAAAAAATTACCAACAAAGTGGAAGGCTCAAACATGGTAGTACACTCATTGCCTGAGACTTGTATGTGCCCAAAATAATTTTTTAACGCCATAAAATTGGAAACGGAAGGGGTGGGGTGGGGAAAGGAGCATTTTCCCATTCCAATGGAGCTGATTGCGGCTGATTGCCAGATTCCTCTCTGATACCCCGACCACATCAGACCAGGACACCCAAGCACCGTCAAACCGAAGAGAAGCTCATCTGTTTATATCCAAGTGACTGCTGACCTAGCTGTCATCTCAGCAGGAATGTAAGTAACATTGACACCCGACACAAGGCAGTTTAACTAAAGTTCGGCCGCCTTGTACGAATATTCCAAGAGAATGCTCTCTCTGCATCTGAAGGTTCAAAACTTTCCCCAGCCCTCCTGGCTGATCATTTAGCGCGACTCATCGTCACCTGTGAGGAGGGCAACAGGTGCATCGTCCACAAAGAGAATGCCAATGGCGTGATTGTTGCTCACTTCCGGCCCTTTCAATGCTGCGGGGAGTGGACAAAAGGCCTGCCGGGGATCCAATGGAGCCGGGGACCCTGCATGGCATGCATACACACACACACACACACACACACACTCTTTGCCTGCTTCCCTGCCGGCCGACGCTGAATGACATGTAATGGTCGTCAGGTCGGCTGTATTTCATTATGTATACTTGAGAGGCCCGAGCGGTGGTTGAGCTGGACCGAATCGCCAGGGATTATGCGGTGAATTGGCCAGGATGAATCGGTATGCCCGCAACCCTAATTGTAGGAGCTGGGTTGACGGAGAGGACGTAGAAAAAATCCATGCAGGACTATTTTTGTGCCTATGAGGAGAGGGGGAAAAAATAAAGGGAACCGACTATGTATTATCCTTTTTTTTACGAGTACGTAGTTAAAGATGGCAAGCCTAAGAATTGAGCCTACTTACTTCCAGTGATGAAATTTGCTTCTAATTTAGTAGACAGTTTTGGTAGAAAGCACATTTGCTCCACCGCATATTGAGTCAGATTTCATGGTAAAATTGGCGGTTGGTTAAATGAAAGTCAATAGACTCCACATTGCTGAGTGTTTTTTGGTCCTGTCCGTCAGTGAACATGACATTACTGTATTCTAGGTGACACAGTACTGGCCTGTTTGTTTGCGCTTAAGTCAATAGTTTTTGTTGTATTCCTAAAGCAACATGACCCTTTTTATGCGCATAAGCGATTGCAATCCTTCAAAATACTGTCGGAGGCAGACAAAACTGGACACCGATTTGTACAGTATGCAATTCACGAACACAAATGAGCTAGAATGAGCGAATATGAAATGAGTCATTTAAAGTAATTACAGCATGAAAGAATTTATCAGCAGTCAAAATCACTCTCAAACGTCAATTCTATCTTAAACCACAAACAAAATAACAAACGCGTCGCATTACATCAGGCAGCGTAATAAAAGTACTTCCAACTTACTGTATAGAGTTAATTTTTTTTTGCTCCAATAGCAAATCCCCGCTTTTTATATTCCCAAAGCAGCAATCAAAATTTAAACGAGGTGCTCTGACTTAACCAGTTCAACCAAAACAGTGCAGCGCTCTATTCATCAATGTCCCGGAGCCAGAATGAAAACAAATTCAGAATATAATAATACACCCGAGGCTGGTTGGCCAAATACTTCATCAAGTGAGAAAGCAAGAAAAAGCGGCCTAGGGCTTGGATAGAAAGGAAAAGAAAAAGATAAAAAAAATCCAACGCTTATTTAAGGTATATCCCTGAGTGGAGTGCAAATTGTGGGAAGGTTCCGCGAAGCTGGCAGCTGTTTAAGAGGTTGAGGTTAGACTAGAGATTCTTCCAAGCTCCATCGGTGTGGTGTGGCCCACTTTGGAAAGCTTAGCTTGGCAGGCAAGTAGCACATAACTAAGTAGGGCGTAAGGTAGCAGCGGCTGTAGCCTTGCTCATTAGCGTCATTAATTCAATTGATAAACCCTCTTTGACAAGTGCTCAGGTGTCTGGCAGAGGCATTAGGGCCATGGGCGCCTAAGGGAGGCCCGAGAGCAAGTCCGGACAGGACAATCCTCTAATGAAACACGCAGGAAGAGGAATTTGTGTAACGGCCCCTTTTTTTACAGCAACAAAAGAAAAAAAAACTAGCACTTTCTTAGTTTTCTCGCTGATGAAGCACGTCTGTCTGGGTAATTCCCCAAACATGCTTGGGAAAGCTCTTCTTGTTCTAATATTTTCTCATCATCTGGTGATATTTTTTTTTTCGCGAGACTTGGTTGACATTTCAGCGCGATGGCGATTTTTTTTTTTTGTTCTCGCCACAAGCGCTGGGGCCGAGATTTGGGTCAAGTCAAAATAATGCGGAGTCGACGGATGTTCTGGTCAAAGGCTTTGCGGTGAAAATGGGTCGATTCCGAGGCTGCAAGGACAAGAGGAAATGTACTCACTGCACATTATCCGCACAAAGTTGCAGGCACCTCGCGGCCTGCTTTGTCATGCCGCGATTCTGGACGGTACGGTGCCTTTTCATGGGGACTGGGAGCATAGAAAACTATGGACGATACAGCTTTTCTGGAGATGTCAACTGTGCTGTACAGAGCCTCAGGCTTTGATGTTGATTCTAATAAGAAGAGACACTTGTGGGGATAGTGTATTCTGAAAGATGTCATAACAGTGCTTATGTGCTTGATCAAACTTTACAGATTATTTCAATGAAAGGTTATATGGGAAGGAGTAGGGTTGAGAGGCATCGCGGAAGGCGGGAGGGTGAGTAGTGGCCGGGGGCAGTGGCTGTGTCGCAAACGCAAGGATGCAAGTAGTGGATTTGGGAAGGGGTATGCTGTACCAACCTAACCTAACCTTCCTTCATTGTGGATACATACCTATCTTCAGCGGATACACACCTATCCTTCAGCCTGCCTGCTCCGTTTTTGCGACACAGCCACTGCCCCCAGCCACTACTCACCCTCAGCCTTCCGCGATGCCTGTCAACCCTACTCCATCCAAAAATTCATCATCTCTCTTGACAATCTCTTGCATGAGTTAGCCACTAATTCACCTGTTCCACCGAATTTCACCAGCGCGATGCACCATGCATAATAAATTATTACAGCGTCAGAATTGTGCACCCTTGAGGGATAGTTTATGGTATAAGTCAAGAGCGTCACACAGGTTTCCTAATGAGGGAGGATCAAGTGTCGAGGGGGTGTCCCCGTGGCCAGGAAAGTTTGCGTCGTCAAATGAGGAGTGTAACGTACACCCTTGTCGCCTCATTTCTATCGCCTGCATATGCTTTTCATTCATCCGAAATAAGTCCCAGAAAATCATCAATAAAGCACAGGTTAGCCAGGGGGCCTTGATGAAAAGAGAGGCCCCTTTTACATCCTTTGTTCCGTGTAGTACAGAAGTTTTTGAAAGAGGGTGGGGCTTGTTGGAGAGAAGGCGAAAGCGAATTACAGGGTCCCTGGAGGGGCGTTATTTCCGCAAACTCACCGCTAACTAGTTCGTTTATCTTTTTGATAACTTTTCGAGTTGAAAATGGGAGGTGCACGTGGTTAAATTGGGAACGTCTCTAGGGTTTCGGGTCGTAAAAGAGAGAAAGGTTGAAGAGTAAAACCACTTTTCGTTTTTTTTTCTGTGATATGCTATTTTTTGACTTACTGGAGAGCATCATAACAAAAGCAAAGTTTACAGTAGTTTTGTACGAGGAGATCCGACGTGGTCGTTAACTCACGTAGCACACGCACACACGCACCCGGATCTTTTTATTGAACATTTTTTAAAGAGACGGAGTTGAGGAGTGGCCGTCTGTTGCTTTTCTCACTCACGCACGCACTCACACACACATAACACTCCAACTGGTTCTTGGTGGGAGAAAACAACGTATGAACACATTGGTGCAATCAGGAGGTCCGTCTCTGGCCTTCCGTTCACCGGTGTGTGTTATTTGGCTGCTTCGCACCCGCATTGTTAACATGTCAGGTGCGTGCATAGTTCATGGACTTGGTCCTCTTCGAGATGCGGAAGAAACCGCGGGCACTTGGCTTGCGGTTTTATAGTGTCTTTGACCAAACCTGGAGGGTGCTTTTAGGCCCTTTGAAGTCACTTTGGCAGTGGTGGACCCAACTGAAACTGAGCGTTTGTAAGTGGTGTCGGCAGTAAAACATAATAGACAAAAAAAAAAATCAGACTTTTTGGTCTTATGCTCACTTCATGCGAGTTAACCACAGCTCGGTTCGGGTTTTGCTGCCGAAACCTGAAGACAGTAGTGTCAGAAAGCAGGACACTCATGTCGTTATACTTGAGTAAGTAATGTCTGGTGGTGTTCAGTAAATTACTTCCAGTTTTTGCCACATTAACCTTCTCAGGGGAAATGAAAGGTATTATTTATTGGCCATTTCAGTTTGAGGTAAAATATGTTCATAATGCGCATAAAACAACTGTTTATAAATCTCGCCAGAGTTTAATGCGTTAACTGTGTGTGCTAGAACAATATGTAAAATTTTGCGTAATTTAACAACATTGCAGTAAACAAGAGGTAATGAGAATGTACATAATAAAAATTATATAGATATGCATAATCATCATAACAATGCAATAATTGTATCAGGAAAAACCACATAACCAGCATATAATAGAACTCTCAAACTTTTCCTTATCCACCGGAAATAGCACGCTTGTGTTGTATTTTAGTACAAATTTTGGTATCCCATTTTTAAATATTTTGATGTGAAGTATAGATGTATGCGATATTTTCGTGAATGACTGCGGCATAAAGATATAGGCCTACATATGAATGATGGCAGTGTAAATCAGATAAAGTTTTCCTCTAGGGGAAGTTTCTCTTGTGCGCCATTTTTTCACTGTGTTATTTTGGAAAGTTGACAGAATGTTTTTACGCATTGATATCGATAGTGGCGAGGAATATGCAAATCAATTGAAATCAGTCGGCACTACTGGTAAATGCGTAGTAGGTAGTGACGAATGCTTGAGAGGACACTTGTCCGATTGCGAGCCTGGGGAAACAATGTCCTGGAACACTTAAAATATCTATACAATATAATGTTCAGATAATGTCAACGTCATTCTCCTCAATAAATATCAAACAAAAATTACCGACTGACGTATCAAGAAGGGTTGTGAAATGGAACTCTCTTCTTTATTATTTTTTACCCACAAAAAGGTGTTAAAAGTCGACTACTAACTTGTGCATGAGACGTCCAGGAGAAAGCCCCTTATGAGGAAGTCTAGGCAAAAGTACACTTGTGTACAGGTGATTATGACGTTGTTGAGAAGAGGTCGGGGGTAGAACAGAGGTCAGTGGAAAGACATTTCCCACCTAATTTTTTAAAAAACACACTTCACCATCACCTACACCACCTCCTTGTACTTTGTTAGTTTCTGGCGCTTAGCGAGGAACGTAACTTACACAACAAACCGTTTTGTATATAGATCAGACGGAAATCTCTTGTATTTGCACTCTCTTCTTGACACTGGCGGAACCTTCCCTCCTGAGTATTCCTCCGGCGGCCCCCGTGGGCGGTGTGCAGGAGCCACCCTCAGCAAGAGCCGAAGAGCTGGAGGAACCACCTCCCCCGCTGCCCCCTCCGCTTCCTCCGGGCATGTGGTGCTGGGGCAACATGACCAGGTCGGGGTCGTTGAGAGGGGGCATACTCTTGGGTGGTGGGGGCGGCTCAGGGATGCCCGGGTTGTGGTGCAGGAAGTGGTGGTGGTGCAGGTGCTGGTGCGAGTGCGAGTGGTGGTGCTGGTGCCCGTGAGGGTTGTGGGAGTGAGGGATCGGTACTGCGACGGTGTAGCTGGGAGGGGGGCCTACGAAGTTGCCACGTTTTATGGAGGACGGAGACACGGCCGAGGAAAGGTCGACCAGGGGGAACGAACCGCCGCACGGTGCTGCAAGGCACAACAGTTGGTTAGGGTTATACCAATGACTCACATACAACGTGTGGGACGTACCGTCAAAACTGCAGCTTCTTCCGCGTACTTTGGCCTCGAAGAGTGCTTCTTCGGCTTTGTGGACCACGGAGGGATCGTGGGAGCAAGGGTCCTCGGAGGTACACCCGGCTGCTGCCCCCTCCGTCCCCTCGGCCTGAGGTTGTTGAGCCCCGGCTGCCCCCTGGCGCTTGTCCCTTTGGTGGTAGATGCCGGCGAAGATGAGGATGTTGAGCAGTAGGAGGAAGCAGCCCACAGCGATGGTCACGCTCAGGGCCGTGGTGTAGCTGTGGAAGTGGGCCGTGGGCTGCAGGGGAGGCGTTTGACCCCCGACCTGCCCCGGGGCGGATCCGGCACCGGGCACCCCCTCCGCCAGCGTTGCATTCGGAGGGCACTCGGTGGTCGGGGGCGTCGGGGGCATCGGGGTACCAACCGGAGGACCCGGAGGAATCGGAGGAGATGGCGTCGTCAGCGTTGCAGGCGGAGGAGGCTTCTTCAGGGACTGAGGCCGAATCATTCCTATCGAAATAAGATTGCCATTATTATTCAGCTGTAGAGACTGCATGGTTCAAAACACTTGTGTAGTATTAACAATGGCTTCTCTCCACGCTTCGTGTGAGCGACTCAGTGGAACCACTTTAATTGGATTTAAGGGGAGCCACTTTTACCACCTGAACAAACCTGTGAACCTTTGATTGTGCCTTATTAGTGTAGCAAGAGATACAGTACGTGAACCCCAGTGGAGCACTATGAACTGTACACCACCGCTGTAGTAATGCGATTGTTGCAATGTTCATGAAACAAGCTTATCCCGTCTGAGGTAAAAGCATTACAAGTGATTAAATTACGAATGCATTTACCATAACAAGATTACCTTGTGAGGCTGCACTAACGGTACGCATAGGTCACGTAAAAATATTTATACCAACCGGATTTACGTGTCGAGTAATACACCTCGTGTCAACGACCGCAAAGACCCGTGAAGACCAACTAACCTTCGTAAAATTCCTCGTCTTCTTCCTGGAAGTTGTGGTGACGCATACTGACATCGTCTCCACCAGGCCGGTGCAGTTGAGGGATGAGGTTGAGCCACACCGCCATTTTGTGGCCCCGATAATGACTCTTCATCTTCAAATTAGGACCTGCAAAAACAAATACAGGAACATATGGAACGTGCAGTATTGTTATGCCGCCCTTCCGGACAGGGGCTTGTATCGCCAAACACATTATTGTGTTGATGGTTAGGCGGTAGGCAAATGAGATCTGTTGGCGTGTTGGAAACGATTTGTTGTTGTTGTGGAGTCTTTATGGTTGGGGAGAGGGCGTGCTGGCTGGGGGATAATTGAGTTGGGTAAGTGCTCCCCATGCAATCCATGACACCTTCCGCTAGCTTCATCAGCACGTTTGCGTGTAATACACTCCGTTGCACGTACATCCCCAGCACCAAGCAGCACATTCCCACGCACATGATCGATACTACGTTTTTTTTTGTCGCCCCCCCCCCCCNCCCCCCCCCCCTCCCCTTCTTTTTATGGTGGGTTAGGGGGTGTGATAACAAATGACCAAAGTTGCAGTTGTGATAATCCTAACAACTCAAGCCGCTGCCAACGGGATTCAACTCTGATTGCATAACGTAGATCTGCATATAGTAGCTTGGATGAGTGGTGGATGAACACGGTGTATTAAGGCATAACGAATATGTTCATCTAAATTAGGATAAATTTGCGTGGCCAATAATTTGCTCGGGATACATTCGCTGACTTGAATGATCGCATAAGCGGAGGGATCCCCCGGATTGGAAGCGACCAGAATGAAAACAGGCCGTTAATTTCAGTCGCAGTTGCAGAGGTTTCATGTAATATTCATTACTGCTTATTTGCCCTGCTCAAATTTCATTGTAACATCATGCGGATAACATGAGGCACCATTTACAGAATGGGTAGGAGGACGGGAGTAAAATACCCCAAAAAAATAGGACAGGAAAGATGGGAGGTCCATATATAGAGAGGCAGGTCCCTGCGGGAGAAATTTCTCCTGGAAGGCACATATTTCTCACTCAGCCTCCTCCCCACTTCCCTGGCACCTCCCCTCCCCCTTTCCCTGGGAGACGTCAGAGCGAGAAAATTATTGCGTGCGGAAAAGTTCTCAAATTTCCTAACCGGTGTGGGGATCGAAATGGCTTAAAGAGCACTCCAAGCTTGGTGGAGTAATCATCCGCCTGCTTACGCTCTCTTGCACACTGGGAACCAACCACGAGACTTCTAGCTTACGGAGAAGGAAAGACGACTGAATACGAAATAAAAAAGAGAAGAAAAGATGAGGAAGGCGGGAAAGGAAAAAAGAAGAAGAAGAAGAAGAAAATACTGCTCTACCCTTAACTCAAGTCGTAGTACTGTGCAGAGACGAGCAAGCGGTAGCAATAAAGTGGAGGATTAATCTTCCTGGCTTTCATGCAGTACGTGGTGATTGCGTTTTATATATAATTTAGGCTGAGAGAAAGGGACGGCTCTCACCAAGAACGAGACAGATGGACTGGGCTCTTAAAGGAGGAGAAGAATCTTCCTCACGCTGTCGCAATTAGATGGGAGCAATTTTCTGCTGGGGGAGGGGGATATAAACCAAGGACTGCGACTTTTCTACGGGTTGCTTAGGTCGGGATGACTTGGAATGAGGTGAGAAGTGTTTACAACAACACCTCACTCCTGGGAGATTGTTTGCTATAGTCGTATTTGCATGGAAGAGGTGACTTATTGCGAAGGGGGATTTCAATTGTGACAATCGCACTGCTGCTGGAGGTGTCAAGAAATTAATTCTGACAATTTCATTTGGGTACTTTTCATCCTTGCATGATGAAGCACACAAATACACGGTGATATTAGCAGGGCTCGGACTTTTCGCCCCCGGAATATTGGCCCCCGTGACAATTCCGCTCCCGGCGTATTCGCCCCCGTGACATATTCAATCAAATATTGTCTAGTTATTAGTTCTGGTTCTATAGTAAGACATTAGAATAAAATGCTGACCACCATGCCTGTGGTAAATTTTTGCTGCCTCCAGCTGGTATTACCAAATTCTAATCATTCGCCTGCCATTTTTGGACTATCCACGTATAGAGCAACGAGACCTTTAATGCCGTTTACAGCGTATTTGAAAAGAAACCATGCAGCATAAAGTTCTGCAATCAACAGCCATACCGAATGATATAGCGGTTACTTGTTAGTGCGCTTTGCATGGTTTGGTATGGTCATAATATGATGCTGGGCAGTTTCATGAAAAGAGAGATTAAGGAAATGTTGAGTTCTGGTTTGCAGTAGGTTGATTGCGAAATTACAGAAGTACTTTGAGGGGAAATCAGATTGAAGTTTTGCTCGTTACCGTACAAATGTGCGGCGGCACGCACTGTAGTACGTCGTAAAAATCCATAACATCATGCAGGATTTAACAACAACGTGCAAAGGCAGTTAGCGGTTCGAAATTTGTTTCTAACAACGACTGTAATTTCATTTCAGATGCCGTGCTCTACGCGTATGTGCAATGCGCTTGACTGCCTCGTAAGGGCTGCATTCATAAATAAATTGTGTGCCTTTGGAGACTGGGGCATGGGAATAGCAGCAACAGAATGCTAGAAACGTTGTTCGAAGGACCGACCAAATCAGACCCTTTAATTATTAATAATTGCGGAACGTGTTCATACGATTGCTCACACTTGCCGCACCCGGAATCCCAAGTGGCAAAGTTTGGGCCCGATCTCGGGTCGAGACTTTCCTAAGCTTTCAAGTGTAGCCTGAGTCTTAATGCTGAAGGGTGGTTAGACTCGTTAGGAAAGTATTAGGAGATCTCTGGGCAAAGTGAAGCCTGCGTGATGATCGGTGCTGCACGTCTTGCCACTAGATATGAGTCGAACCGCTAACGAGGTTGAGATGGTTGCTTAAGTGATTCCAGAGCGGTCGTTTTGCATGCCCCATTGCTGATGAATTGCTGATAATTATTCGCTACTCGGTGTAATTTCGTTGCGGGGAAAATTTCAAGGAGTCTCTTCCGACCCGACGAATATTATGGAGGCGGGGAACTTATCGCGTCACATTGGTCCGTGTTTCACATCAACCATGCTGTATATGCCAGAGGACATGACGCTAAATGTGAGATAATTTGATTGCATTATTCCTGCATTGACAAATTAACCGAATGAGACGCATGCGGAATATTGAAGAGTGGGAACAGTCCATTAGCTATGCTCCATTCGTCTCCTATTAAAATATGATATTATTTCGTAGACGAGTATTACACGTTTTGACACATTGATATTGAGTGCTGACATTGACTAATGATGTGCTTATATCATCAATTTTACAAATCTGATGAAGCAATAACACACTGATTATATTGGAAGCGCATGTATGCAGGGAGGCAGACAGCTGCCAAAAAATTGCATATTATGAATTGCCGGAAATTCCACATAATAGTTATTGCCGTGCTCACACATGTTTCTAGATTGTTATTGAATCCCACCGGTGTTTAGTGTACTGTCACCCAAGAGATATGGAACAATGCTGTATGCAGTAATTTTCCATTAAGAACACCAAATGTGACAAATTGATGGCGGAATAAATTCCGATTGTACAAACTGGCATCAACCTGATCAACATGCAGAATTATGCAACACGCACCGTTTTCTAGCTCCTGGAAATTCAATGCACATCTACCTATACTCATTTTTGACGTGGGTGCGATTTTTATTGGCTCCAACCTATTATGACAGTTTGGGCGTAAACTATACCCCAACACACACCATTTAGGCAGTTTGACTATATTAACAAGATAATGAAGTGACGGAAATAGACGCAAAAACAGCAACAACCGAATGCAAAATGCATGCCCCAGTCGGCCATATACAGGTTTAGAGTTAATTAAATTCACGCTGAATTTTTTCACATTGTCCCGTGCCTTATATATCCAACCGTTAATAAATGATAATGAACGAACCAGTCTGAGGCCAGAAACATTGTTTTGTTTCAGTGGCCAAGTTGTTGGGAGAACCGTAATTCATGCAAATGTACCGTGCAAGCTACAGGGCATAATTATCTTCGCAAATGGTCTTAATAAATTCAGGGAAGTGACCCGGATTTCTCTGAGCCATTCTCCAAACGTGTTGGCAGCAACCTACCCTTTTTGCCTCATGTTTACTAGATAATAAGGAAACACGACGCATAATGCAGCCTGTTTGTGACATTATGTCAACCAGCAGTAATTTTATATACCATACTGAAATAAATGAACCTATTGAATGAGGCATGAATAAGGCTGAAGGCTTATTTCTGAATAAGCACACATGTGGATAAGCACACATGTGGATAAGCACATCTGGCAATAAGCGCACCTGTGCATAAGCACACATGTGGATAACATAATCTGTGATTAGTGATTAGACTGATCACTATTGAATCTTCAGGTAATATGTGAAGGCTGGATTGAGTCCAGCAGGTATTTCCGTGTGTGAACGACCCTTTCAGACCATCTTCCATCTTGATGAAGGCAGGCTGCTCACGTACAGGGCAGAATCGGGCCCTTCGTTATTGTTTATTGCAGGCGCATTGATCCTTTTACAGAGGTGGTAGAGGATGCTTCTCGGGTCCCACAGATTCCAACTGCCATCCCCCTGCCCCCTCCAATTGCAATTCGCTCCCTCTGTTTTCTACTAATCGCCTTCGTGCAGGCTTAAATTATAAATTAGCCTCACCGCGTAGTGCAAGAAGAGGCTGAAAACTCTTTCATTTAACTGATGTTGACTTTGACCGCTCGAGCGGGAACAAAAACCCTCCGCTTTTATTGTTGGAGGAGTTCACTGGGTGTGGAAACTACGCTCTGGGATTAATTTGCACTTCCTGGGGATGGAGGTGGAAAAAAATATAAGTTGGAGAAAATTAGGGAAGAATGGCGTAGAAAGGAGTTATGCAGGTGAAGTCAGTCGAACACGACATTTCCAGCCGGTCGGAGCAGTGGGGAAATTTTTGATTTCATTTTCAGCAGGATTGATTTGTTTTCCTTTCATCAGCAGACATCACGCGGTGATGGTGAAGGGTTTTGGTCGTAAGGCACAGGCGCGGGCCTTTTTTCCATGCCGATTGTTCAAAAAAATCAGTTCTCAATTTTTGTGACTGTAGATTTGTACCATTTATCATTTACGAGATTTCTGGAGGATCATCCATTGAAGATGTTGGTCATAATCATAAACATGTAGTTTTTTGGGTAACAGATTCGAATTGCACACGTTCTTGCTTTACTGTTTAGCTAATAAAATATAGTGTTATGCGATCTGCATTTGAAATGCACTGTACTTTGTAAATTGAGTGTTTCTCTAGCATGCACTGTTTTTGACGTCTACAAAGTCACTGTACATTGTGGAATGCGTTACTAAACTTCGTTGCTAATATTACAGAGCATTTGCAATTGACTGCCTAGGAAATCGCCCCCGAGTTTAACAGGAAATTTATGGTACTCGTGAAGTTAATGAAAACTTGGCAGCCCATAACCTCGTACAAAATAATATTCAGGCACAGAGAAGCTCGCTTTTATGTAATACTGTCACCTCTCGACAAAAAGTTAGTTAGTGTTCCTCCAACTCCTCTCTTGTTAGGCATAAGTTATCGAAATATGCACTTATAAGTTATACAGTGCACTTATCCTTGCAGTCAGGAGATATAATTTCACTGGGTGTGCAAATGATTTCCAAATACGAAACTTACTCTCCAATTAGGTCCATATATCGACTACTTAATGGTACAAAGTTTGTAAAAGTTTTAATCCTAGAAAAATGTTATATTGCCTTCATTAGCAATCGCGCAGTTGAAGTGATAAGCACTGAGGCATAAAGAGGAATTATAGGAAAAATTTCTTTTATATTTGACTTCTATTATCAGAGCCATACTCTCCGTTTCAGCGTTATTTTTATAATCAACGCCCTTTTTCACAATCATCCGGGGAATGCAAACACATCCGGAATTAGTCCATGTTTTCACAGCACCTCCGTTTTTCTGTGGCTTTAGCGATAGCATATATAGTGTACACATACGCATCGGAGGCTTTAAACGGGCCCCGGTTTTCAATGAAATATACATGGAGTAAGCTAGAGTCCCGGACCTAGTACTAACCCGCAGGCATTGCGGTTTTTACGTCATGTGACCACACGCAACCAATCCCAAAAAGTGATGGCAGGGCTTCAGTTCGCACTATTTCGATATTCAAAATGCTGCTGTCCGCAGGCTTAGCTGCAAGGAATGGGAATTAATATGTGGAAGTACCCGGTATGAACATCCCTCAAAAAATGGTCAGCAGCTAAGTTTCATTTTGCACAAAAAAAAGTAGCCCAGAAGGCACACTTACCAATTTCCATGTAGAGCTGATTGATAGGATCGTAGGTATCCCAGAAGGGCATGGGTTGAGCCTTGTCCGTGCTGAAGGAAGGGGTGTTGGAGTGGTCCTTGTTGGGGTTCCTGGAAATGGGAAGCGCTCTCATTAACATTTTAACATGTATGCTAGCGTTGACTATTTTGCCTCGCAGCTGGATTTTCGACTGCTACTGAGCGAATTAATCCGGACTAGCCAACGCCCTCAGAGTTATAAAAAAAATGTATTGATTTGCAAACCAAATAATCAAAGCATGTATACATTTCACTTTTTTTAAAAACAAAAATACGGGCTCGTATTGATCATTTCATTTAAAGAGGCAACTATAATTATCGCTGAATGTATTTTGCATAGATGCTCGCTCATGCGTCAGTTGCCTTCCTGAATTTATTGCCACTGTGGAGAACTGTGCAGCGGCATTTGGCTGCTCACTAAACAGGATAGAGCCAGAGACAGTCATGTACACATTCGTCATTTGCGCCTCATTCATTTTATATAGTTGCAGTGAAAAAGAACTTTTTAGATAATGTCACATAGCCATAATAACGCAGTGGAGAAAATACCGTGACTGAATTTAATTATTCAAATTAAGTCGTGTACTAATTGAATATACATTAGTCTTCAAAGATTTACATTGATAATTTTTGTAGAAAAAATAGCACCTCCTCATAATGTGGAAGCTGGAGGAGGCAGCAATGAAGAATTGCGCATATTACAGGAAATAGAAGTGCAGTGTATTTTTAGATCAGGTTTATAAATCTATACAGTTCAGCGTGACTCGCTGACATACAAAACATCTGTGGGAATTGCGGGGAAAATGCACAGCATGACTGCGACCGCATAATCCCCATATATAGCAGTGTGAAATAACATATTATTTGCTTCTCCGAACAAGAACCTTCGGATTTAAAATTCCGGGTGTTAAAGACTCGACAGCACATCGAACTAAAATGTCAGAAAATAGTTTCCATATCACTCAAACCATAATTACCGCAAAATGAGCCTGATATCGTCCTCTCGTAGTGAGTGGTGGACTTTTTGTTGCAGTTTTCGAGCGTTACACATTTTTGGACACCAGCCTCATTACGTAAAAGCATCAATTATTCGTAGTCACAAGCAATGGCAATCAGGTCAATTGGCCGTGATCTCCACTGTAAACACACTATGGCAATTCTAGTCAAAAAGGTAAATATTCCGATACTGTTGTTGATACTGGTTCGAATTCGGTAGACATCAGGGCGCGATATCCACGATGTCGATTACACCACGCTAAATTTCCTTCAGAACGCACGCCAATCACGACATGTCAAGTGCACTCAGGTGTCCTTGCTATAACATGCACAAACTGAGTGGAATGGTCAGGGATATATGGAATATGCATGTACAGTACTGTACAAGTATGATGCACTACCAAATTCTAGTTTTGGAATTACTGGCATGTACTTTCATCCTGGAATTCAGGTGATCCGTTGTACACCAGAGCATGCTTGTTGGCTCTTAACAGTTAGGATAACGCTAACTGTTTTATTGAGGAGCATGCTACTTTCACTTGGGCAACTGGTAATAAACTGTAATTTTGAAGGTGCAAAAAAATGGCTGAAAGAGAAGCCGGTGGAAATCGGGTAGATCCGGGCAAGACGAGACTGGAATGGAGCTGGGGCTCTCCTAACCATCTGCGAAGGGTGGACCTCATTGCACTACCAGGCATATTGGCACTTTTTTTTTTCCTTTCTCTCTCTTCGTTTCCCCTTTTGCTTTCACGACTGGCTCCCCAGAGGTGATGGATCGCCTTGTCACCTCAGTCAATCAGACCCCCCCAACCCTCGCACCTCATACGCCTTCCCCTGCTGCTGCTTCACCCAACCTTCCCTGAAGACCAAAGTGCCAAGTTTTCACTCTATTCATAAGGTTGGCTGTAGTTTTTTTGCTGTTTTTTTGCACTGGTTTATATCGGTACAAATCGTCTTCTGCGTCATCCTTCAGCAAAAAAAAAGTTTTGATCAATTTTAAAATTGGCGAGTTTTTCATGGGGCACCCTGTATACGGAAGTCGCTGAATAGGTGCGGTTCCGAAAATTGCTCTAATGGAACGTGTCATGCATTGAGGTGCGAGTGTGAGAGAAAAAGAATGGGGTTGGATCAATTTGGAACTAAGCCTTTAGTAGTCGTAGAGCTCTCGAACTCACTATTTCACTTGGTGCAGAACGCTTTTGGGGAAAGGGCTGGAGGGGGGAGAGAGGAGTAGGGATGTGGGGAAAAGGGGGGTGAGAAAATGCGAGAGAAATTCACTTAATAGTCCGCCCCGGACATGTCCCTTTCCACCTCTTTTCTCTCGCCCAGTTAATCGCTATACGTGTTCGCCAATCGATTCCGCGAACACTTTCCTCAAAAGGGGCACGAACTTTGCATGCTGGGGACACCAAATGGTCAAAAAAAGCCTCGCAATACAGCTCATTCATTTAATTCATTTTAAGATCAAATATAGCGTCTATTCTAGGCTACAGCTTGCGTCATGCTGTGGCCAAAGTCTCAAACAATGAAGTAGCGGAATGACAAAAGTTTTGTGAAGGACTGACTCACCCCGTCTTGGCGAAGTTGGTGAAATATCGAAGCGTGTTCTCGGCGATCTGCACGTCCAAAGGAGAGAATTTTCTGGGTGTACCCGGAGCTCCGTCCACCAAAGGAAGGCCCAGGACGTAAGGCACATCTTCGCCTCGGACGCTGCCGAGTTCCTGCCGAATAAAGGCACACACCTGTAGATCACCATTGGATTTATTGATCTATCCTTTCAAAGAACCCAGAACGTAGATCGGGCGTCCTATGTCACTGAGTCATACGGTACTCCATGTTTCATCCTGGCATGATGCAACCCAGCCATTTTTTAAAAAACGTGTACGATATGACAATATTCTGTTGATACGAACTAACTCAGATGGAGATTTGTGTGAGCCCTCTGGCAATGTGGGGACAATGAGGACACCTTGGCAAATCGTGGCGTGACAGCTAATTAATTATCTGTGTGCGGTTGGCGGGGCAGAGGGTGGGGGTGTAGAGGATTATCCCCCGAGGGTTGGATTTGCGAAATTTTGTTGTCCGGGGGTATATATGTGTAGAGAGCGAAGTGGGAGGGCTCAGCATGAGGGGGGAAAAGGGCAAGTGATCCGTCGGATCTATTTTTGATGACGACGGGATTTTGCAAAAAAAAAAAAAAAAAAGAGATGGGAGGGTTGGGTGCCTGTAGATGGATGGATGGATGGATGGGTTCGATCGATAGATGGGTCTGGGGCAAAGAGAGAGACTGCTGCAGAGGAGTAATTTTCCCCTCCGGAGCCTTCGCCAACTGTGTTGGAAATGCGTGTGATCCCGAAATGAATGTGCAATTATGCCAGCCCCCTCCCCCCTCGAGGGCAATTATGACCTCTCCCTTACAGTGTTCCAGGTCACATTCCCTGCACGCTTTGTTCTGTATAGGAATCCATCCCTGCCTACTGACCTACATACGGACCGCTGCTAATGAGTCGGATGGACGTGGAAATAATTTATTAATGCTGCGGGAAGGACCATCCATTCGGCAGGTTTAATTATTCCAGACACTGCTAAATGTAGTGCAGGAGAGTGAAAAAAGACGTCTCTTTTCGGATTTGTACATTACTATAGAAAAATCTATTTTTTTCCCCAGAAGTGTACAGTACATCCAAGGGGAAAGTTTCAGCTTATTCCAGATTAGGACACTGGAACTGCAATGTAGAGTTCGCAGATGTAACACATCATCATATTTACTTCACGTTGCCACTTTACAATATCCATTTAAAAAAATACGAGTGCGATTCGGTAAAATAATGTGAAAACTTCATCACACTCGCCAGAAAAGTCATTCCGCTGGGTATTTCCCAGGCTTTAATGAAGTGTCGAGATTGATCGTCACTTTGGAGAAATTCATCCTGGCATAAATTCTGACCCTTTCCCGCCCCCTTCCCCTCGGAGCTCCGGAAAGGAATAACGGTGGCAACTTTTGCAAACTTCCGATTTCCTAAATAAAGGGCGAGATTTTGGAATAAACCGCTATTTCCTTCCCCCTCCAATTAAACACGGCTTCCTGTGCGGCTAGGCAATGAATATTAGCTATCAGATGCATATTAATTGCCCCGGTTTCCACTTGCCTTTCATATGCTACGGCGACTTAATAAATATTATTCGGAAAGCTCACCTACACCAACAAACTCTATATGAAGATTGAAATTGAAAGCTTAAGCCTCTAAATGCTTCTATGGAGAGCGCAGATTGGAAGTTATCTAGCACTAATAGCAATGAAGTTTTGGAACATTGTTGTACTCCATAGGCCCTATACTGTAATTAATTAGGAAGTGCATCAAATATTCTGGTGCATTATAATAGTGAAATTATCATTATTGTGCTGTGCATATGATCGTTATAAACTATTGCATGAATGTGTTTGAAATGTTTTAAAAATTTCAATGCAAAATGCTACACGTGAATGTTACTGTACCTGCTAATTATGCAGGTAAAATTCGAATTCTGCGCCGTTTGTAATTGATGTTTACAATCCTTTCATCAAGATATGCGCCTGAACACTCTCTGCATTGAACCCCTTGTATCTCTCGCTCGGGTCGATGCCATAGGCCCAAAACCTTCTTGTTTCCGGCAGGCTTGACGTTGACAGGTGATTGGTTAACAACTTTCCATTAATTGGTCGGACGACCGAAGCGGCGAAGCAACGGTGATAGGAAAAGTGGTTGTGTGATGCAGAGAGGCAGGGAAGAGGATGGGTTTGGATAGGGTGGGCCATATCAATATCGCATCCCCGGAAACACACTCTTGCACTTGACAGCTGCATAATACCGCCAGGACTCCTCTGAGCCCCTGTCGTGTGTCCGAGTCTCGTGTCCGGGTCCATTATTTTCAATCCGGGCTTTTCCCCGGCTGGGGATCGAGCCAGGATAAGAGCAGTGATCGCAAACGAATCAACAATTCACCGAATAAACGCTGCTGCCCTGCGGAGATGGCCACGGTTCGCACACACTTGGATTCAATTTGTTGAGCGCCCGTTACGAATATGATTATTGCGCGTGGTTGACCGATACGTTTACGCACCTGCGAGCTAGAATTAACACGTAGCTGTTTGGTTGATGGACGGATTATTTTTTCATATTTCGAATTGATGTTGGTGGTGTCCAGCAATAGGACTTGGGTCACGTTTTATTCTTGCATGATGCATCACATTACCCAGTTTCCAATTATATTTTCAGTCTCCAGAAGATTAAAGAAGAGGGTTTCGTTTTCAAATGCCAATGCCGAGGACAGTTTGAAATAGTTTTTTAATAAAGTGTCTCCGGAGATTAATACCCTTTACTACCGCATGTGTCAGCGGGTAGCACATTTCCGGGCGAATTCCAGTTTCAGTGAACGCGCTATTGCATTCACTTTGCGGGACAAATTTATTGCCAGGATCGCGATTCCTGTCAGGAAAATGGAGGCTGCCGCAGTAGTGTCCGCGTCGATTTCACGGTCCACCTGCTGCCTCCTGGTTCTAGCAATAATTTGCCGCATGAATATAGCTGAGTCTGGTTCGTCAATCACTTGCTGGAGAATCCTCTTCCTTAAACGATTCCTTGCGCTTCGTTATTTCCCTAACTATACTAGCATGCAGGTAGACAGGCCAGGCAGCCAATAAACTCGAAGAGTGATTTATTGGTATTCGTCAGCCACTCAATAATCTGATGCTTTTAAAGCACTAGGCTCTTTACATTGTGTGAATTTAACTTATTCACTTAAAAAAACACTTGGTTAACAATGTAGATGTGTGCATTTAGAGGACTGTAAAAAATTGAATTGCAAAGTAGTAGCATGTACTGTGTCAACTAATGAATACTGCTGAAAATAAACTCAAGTAGAAGAAAAATATGTAAATTTACGGTTGTTTAACCTTTAAATAAACATTTTTTCAGCCCTCATACAGAACAGTTGTGGAACAATACACAATTTTGACTCCCATTCTTTCAATATTGGACTTGCATGTACCTGTAAAAGTGATAATGTATCACTTCTCGTGGAGAGGCCACAAAAGATTTGGTTGCCTTATATTTAGTAGGCAATAAAGCTGTCTTCGGTAACTTATACTTGGAGGGCAGAAGAAGAGAGGGTAGAACATCAGAATGGGATTCCCCCTTTGTCCATTCATCCTTACATTTCGCTAGAAAAAGGCTCCACCCTTTCTTCCGCACCATAAGAACGCAGCCAGCAGAACGGAGACGATTGTACGATCGCTCTCGGAGGGGGTAAAAATGATGGGAAGGGAAAAAGATGGAGGATAGATAACTGGAAGGAAGTAAAGGAAAAGGGAGAGGAAAAGAGGAAAGAAAAAAAATGTATATTCCGTGCCCTTGGGCTCTGTGGGAACACCGTCCCCATTACAATTGCCTGGAAGTGTCCGAGACTTTTCTCTCTCTCTAGGAGCTGGTCCAGGAACACCCACTTTTTGGTCCAGACTGGCAGAGTTGGGCAAAAAAAAAGTGGATGGGCTGGTGGGTGGGGTCCCTCATGTCCTCTTGCTCACTCGTGCGGAGAACGTGAGTTTGCAGGATGGTGACCAATTAAACCATATATGGATGGGGAGTACAGTGTACACTTGCAGGGATGTGGTTGTTTGCACCAGTTGAGCCCTTTGGAGGCAGAGTGATTTACGAAGCGAGGCAGCTGGAGCTTGCAGGTCATGCAGCTCAAAAAAAGCAATTACTGCAGATAGCAGCAAAATTATGTTTAGCGAACGAAGGCAAAAAGATTGGTCATGCTTAGTGAAATCTATTTAAGAACACCTTTCGTAGAACACAGATGTTCAGTCAAGAGTTCATATCGTCAATTAAATACAGTGTCGCTAATAATTGCATAGTGCTGAAAATAGTATTCGACACTTATTAAAAATATTTAGCAGCATGTTTCATTGATGAAGAAAAATATTATTGCACAACAAAGTTGTTGTGAATATACCGCACACATGTTGCATCGTCGACGCTTGTCAGATTTGACCCACGAATTCTATGATAAGCACATCAAATCTGACGCATACAATATGCAGCATGTGTCGTTCATAATTGCATGCACTCCCTCCAATCATACCCCGGTTTAACAAGATACGCAGCAACCGACAGATCCCCACTTAGCAAGTCGGAAAGTGTTTTTGAGGCACTTCATGCCTTGAATTCTGGCAGCATGGGCCAAAGTGATTTATGTCGAAGTGATTTTATAAAAGTGTCTTTTATGCAATTCCCACCCAAAGCCGTTGGCTTAATCCTGCATAAGTGGATTACCCCCATCGCCATTGAGGCTCTTTATGTTTTGAAGTGTTCATAGGCCGTTGAGCAGAACGAAAAAGTATGAAGTGGATGGAAGAAGACAGAGGGAGAAAAGTGCGGAGAAAATGGAGGGAAGGCCGCAATGTGCTGCTGCGGCAAATGCAGCAGCAGTAGGCAAAAAAGGCGGCTGCTGCTGCCCTCCAACTGTGGAAGTGACAAGAGCTCCATCTCTGTAATTTACGCACCGTAATTAAAGTAAGGGGAGGGGACCTGGGAAGCCATTTGCGCAATGGAAGCTTCCAGGTCCGACGACCTCTTGTCATTTTTGCCTTTAAATCTGACCTGGACTCCGGACAAATGTTTCCCTTTTTTTTGGTTCGCTGTTGGAGGGCGGAATCCCGGAACGTACTATATCAGCTAAATGTTGGGCTCCGAGATGACCTCTGAACCTGAATGTCTCCCAGTGGTAGAGTAAATAGGGCATGATCGCACCTTGTTCTTACCTGAGGGAAGCTCTCTCCACCGGCGTGGTACTGAAAGTGGCAAAAATAAGTCTTGGCACCCCTGGAGGCGTGCAGGAAGCCCGTCTTGATGAGCGGCGCCACCGTGTGTCCGTCGCTTAGGACCTCCAAGGTGGCGTCCCTGATGTTGATAGGTAGCCTGAGCGGCGTCTCCCAGTCCGTGTACTCGTTCTTCAACGTGGAGAAGATCTCGTTCAGGTGGTAGTAGTAGGTGTTCCGGACATAGGTACGGAGGATACGGTCCTGCTTAGCCTCGTTGAACCCTTGGTCGATATCCTGAGAGTTCAGGTCCAAGAAGCTCTCGGTGGTGGTGATGCTAAAGAGGAGGTCCACCTTCCGGAAGAAGTCGCTGAACTCCTCCATTTCGAACTGTGGTTCGGCCTTGATGACCATTCCGTCCACTAATGGGGCGAAGGTTGAGAGGAACCTGGGTGCCGGCACCTTCACGTTGAGCAGAGCCCCAAGCGGCTTGTCCCTCAGGCATCCGGCAAGGTCCTCCTCGGCAGCATCCTCACTGCAAGTCATCTGCTCCGCAACTTTCCGCTTGATGGTCAGCGGCTGCCTCTGCAACGCCCAGGGACTCAGGCTGGACCCGCTCAGCAAGATCACCCGGTGAAACAGGTCTGAAATCGATTCAAAAGCCAACAATGTAGAGTCACAGGTCGGATCCAACCCGGATGGATCACTGTTGGAGGAGTATAAAGGATATAAATGGTGTTGAGGAGAAAACGAATTGGGATGGACGGAAGTTGATTCAATGTGAGGGGGTCCGTGGTACTGGGGGCCCCACCCAGTCTCCTTTCCAGAAGGATGACGGGCCGGAAATCTGTTTCCGGAAGCCAGTGGATTCTGAAGGAGAGATCGAGAGTTTGGGGGCCTGGAAGGGGTACACAGAATGATGGATGAGGCTTCAGCTCGAAGGGAGTCTCCGGAGACCCAAGGAAGCTAACCTTTGGTAAACAATATTAGTTTATACTAGATATTTTTTTTGTAGCTTTGTGTTCGACCGGCGGGCACAGAAGGACGCAATATAGACTCGATTATGCAAACTGGCCTTGCTGGCTTTGCTTATTAGTAAGGGTCGGTCCACCGGAAGCCCAGGCAAAATGAAGATATCTGGGCTAACAGGTCTGTAATGCGCGATCCAAAGGTGAATTGCGACGTAATTGAGCAATTGAGGTGTGATTTATGACGCAAACAAGCCATTGACTTTCGGATAATGCAGCCAGCGGGTTCCGCTGTCGATGGAACTGTAAGCCTCCGGATTGGAACATTTTGTTTTCACCAGCGTGCGGTCGCACTAAATTTTATTTAGCGACATTGTTTTACATAGAGGCATATCAACGGGCTGAGAGCTCCCAATAATCTTGTTCGCATTGATCTCTCCGGTCTATTTCATTTTGGCAGCTCCGGAAAAAAAAAAATCGCTAGGTGAAAAAGGACTCTGCGCAAAATAGAGGCAGGGGAATTGCAGGGGTCGGTCTCTCGCCAACAGCTACCGCAGTTAAGCGGCAATAGAACATAAAACAATGAATATCCTGAATGCAGTGGCTAAAGTCTCCTACGGACCCCAACAGAGTGTATTACGAGGTGGAACCCCCGGAGGGATAAACGGTTCTGGGCCTAACAAGCAGAGCCTAAATCACGCAGGATGGAGCCCCCCAACAGACGTCGAGGGTTTTCGGGGATGGTGGTGGGAGGCTGGGGAAATGAAGGGAATGGAGGAGGGAAAGGGAAGGTTCTCTCAGACCCGGAGAAGATTAGCAAGAGAAGTCAGAGTGTGCACGGGCAACATCTCTTATGTAATGCCATCACACTTTCTTACCTCCTTCACCATCTCCTCTTCCTCAATTTCTTCCCTCAACCCTCAGGGAGCTAAGAGAAATACCGACATTAAATTCGTCTGATGGCAGCCAGAGACGTAAAATATGCAGATATGGTGCCCCGTTTTAATCACAAATAATAAGTAATGGGGTTCATTTGTAAAGCAGGGGTCTCCCTCTCTCTCTCTCTACCCTCGTCTCTCCTTCTCTCGGGTTCATAACGAGATCCGGTAACGAGGACTGGGATGTCTGGCTGTGCCCTCTGGAAGATTGGAGAATTGGTGTAGGGCTCCTTACGTAATGCCATATCAAACCAGGAACAACGAACTGCTCGTACGTGCACATATTCGACTAAAAACTGGTTCGAAAATATTCAGTGCCATACATGCCAGGTCGGTTCAGAAATTCATTTGAAATTACTTTACCATTGGGTTTTGCTATAAAAGAGAAGGTGCGACAGCGGTTGTAGTAGTGGTGTGCGCAAGACTCAGTCAAGTTACACTACGTGATGATGATATTGATTGGAACGTGAGAGAGCAGCAGAGGGGAGGCTGCGTTGGGGAAAAAAGGCGTTAAAGCGACAAAAAAAAATTCCTGAGGGAGGGAAGAATATTGTTACATACCTTTAGAACCGAGAGATCAACCACCACGTATAAGCGAAGCTAATTTTACCGTAAGTTGGTGCTCCACATAAAGCAGGTTAAATCAGGTTGTTCGTTGTACAGTTCCCATGATTGAATTTTTTTATCCACTCTGCGGGATGCGGCAGAGTTCAAGTTTTTCTGCAGGGAGCATTAGAGTTGTTCTTTGATGAAAAGCACCGTTGCGAGCAACTTCATAAATTTATTTTTCGTGTAGTTTAGCAGAGTAAAGCAATTCTTTTGTTAATTAATATTGTGCGGGCTTGTGTACTCATGTTCTACCTTCCTTTTTTGCATGATATTGCACGGAACGAAATGAATTAGAGACTGCCAAGTTTACACAGATTATGATGGAATTTCTTGTTTTCGCCACGATCGGTACCTTGTACTGTCAGCGGGAAATATTACTATAAATATTCGTATTCCACCTGTCACAACCGTCTGCTCGGCCTCTCTCAAAGCGCTTTACAGTCGGAATCTCCGCGAACTTTCGAGACAAAGACAAAAAATAACAAGGCTCTCTGAAAAGAACTTTTTTTGCTCCTCTTAAAGACAGAATTGCAGATGTGTCTCAGACGGAACCGTAGCATTGTTACTACTGTCTTATACCGGCAAAATAGATCCACTTCTTCCAGTTCCCAGTAGTCTGAGTAGCTCCACCAAAATCTAAAGCATCAGTTCAAAGGAACAAGAGGCACCCGCTGACTTTCCTTCTAAACCGATCAAAGGTGAAAAGTTAAGGGGGGCAACAAATACTCTTAGGAGCAGTATCAAGTCTTGGGACCCACGACACTACTGCCTTGCGCCATTTCCTTTCAACGTTTAGCTGGCAAACATTGCAGGAGCCCAGCTCATTTCGGGCTCTGCCTTTCCCTCCTCTTACAAACCGTACTCTATTATTGCCTTCCCCTTTAGAAGTTATCGGGACGGCTTTCACGGTGGCGACGTTTATCCGCCGGATGTTGAAAGGTTTTTTAATGGTCGCCGCCGGAATATTATCGTAGGCTGTCACAATCCGTGTGGCTGGATTTGTTGTGCCAAGTGAGTGCTTAGATTTCACTTGAAAAGGCCTCGTCGGTCGGGAGGCCTTTTACCCAAGTCAGGTACAAGAGATGGGGAGCAGCTCTCTCCGGGGGCTTTTGCGATGATGTGAGGTGGAGGTAGTGTGTCTTGGACAGACTTTCAGAGTTGTCTCTCAATGGATCTATGAGCCAGCTATATATTATACGCAGGCTCCCGTCACCCTGTCATCTCAACTTTTGGGCGTAAAAAAAAGGTTTGGCTATTTTTTCGTACTTCAAGCTTCTTGAGAGTAGACACTTGTCATCGAGTTGTGTCCACGGGGCCAGTTATTTTCTTCGGCTTTTTCCTGACAAGCTGCTGGGTCCTTGATTGACGCAATATTGTGCAAAAGAGAGAGACTCCCCAACTTTGTTCCTGAACCTTTTCCACCCCCCCTTTTCCTACCCCTCCCCTCGTCTCTAAAATCCCTTCATCCACCATCCTCCTCATACTACTCGCCTGCTATTGATTGATCCTCCTGCAGCACTGCTCTCTACCACATTCAGGCTTGGAACTACGGCTTTGCTTGTTAACCATTTCGACACTTACACAATTACTCGCACCTAATGTGCTTGCTCATGTAACTGCCCCTTGAATTATTCAGTGGATCCAATTTCTGACAAAGGTCACGTTCCCTGTTCCCTCCAAAAAACTAAGTGGACATTTACCTTTTGCTACGGGAGAGATCATTAGGAAATTGACCAGGGCTGCTCCGGTGGTGTGACCTAGTAAGGTGAGCCTTTCGGGGTCGCCTCCAAAAGCGGGCAGATTCTGTCTGAGCCAATGGAGAGCGGCCACCAGGTCCATCAAGCCGAAGTTGCCTTGGGAACTCGAAGGAGCTCCCGTCTTCAGGAAACCTGTTTAAAGAAAATTATTGAGTTATTCGTTTGATGATACTCAACGGTTCAGTCGACCGCTCCCTATTTTCAATGGGGTAACCGAGGGTTTCATTCGATAAATCTACTAGAGACATGTAACCCCATTATTGTGTCGTCATAACCAGAAGGAAAAAAAAAGTATCGCGAAGGAAAAAAAAGCTCATTCCTACGTGAGCTTTTAACTCGTTCAATATGTCTTTTGCGCATCGATTTTCCGCATTCTTTCTCCATCCGGAATTTCTATACGGCACGCGGAAAGAAATGGGATAGACATAGCAAAGTTCTAATACCGCGCGACTCAGACTATTGTATTTCTGTGGTACGTTTGTAGGGAAAATGCTGTTTCAGAAACCCCGTGCAAATAACAACCTGCAATATTTTTTAAAACGTAATTTCACTGGTGAGCGCTCGTTCTTCTAAGGCCAAAAAAAGAGAACTTGAGTCTACTAAGACTTCGTGTTTACCAATACTCTCTTGGAAAATGCCCTGGGAGACAATAGTGGCGCAAAAAGCAGGATGTCTGAAAAGCAATCCTGGGTTTCTCCTTCCGGTTCCACTCTTGACCAGTCGCTGGAGAAAAGAAGGTGGACTTTTGGAAGGAGGGTTCCCTTGGGGGAGGAAAAAAGCAATCGATGGGAGTCAGGAAGAAAGGTTGATTCGGATACCAAGTGATGTGTGATGTCTGAGGTCATTTTTCACCTTCTACCCTCTCTCACCCAGACGTTCATTTTCTTCTTGCTCCCTCCCTTATTTCTATTGAGCAGGCAAAAAGGGGTGCCATTTACATTCTCAGTCGGAAGAAAACAGGCGAAAACCTGCTCCTTTCAACACAACAGCCACACTTTGGGCATAAAAAGAGAAGTGTGAATGGTGAGGACTGTTGGGAGGGAGGGGCTGCTCAGAAGGAGAGAAGAAAAAGTTTGTCGATTGTAAGACTGGGCCCATATTTCCCAAGCGCAGTCTGTGGTAGCAGACAATTGTTTCCTGCCTTGAGTGGGAAATTCCTTTTGCCATTGCCAAACTTGCCTCGTCTCTTGACAAGCCCCAAGTTTTCATCCCTGCCCTCTTCTTCCCACATATATTTTTTCTTGGTCGTTGCACCTCCTTGTAATGTGACCGGCTGTACCTAAGTGGTCGGCGGACATTCAGAACTTTTAATATTCCGGAGGACCGTCACATTTTGATGTATCCTTTTACCCCGAATCTGAATGAGTGATGGTAAAAGTTCGGGGGGTTCTCTGAGCATGAGAATAAAAAATATGGGAGTAGAACTGGTCCGAGTCCAAGAAATTGGAAGCGGGAATATTTGGCGACAGGGCAAGTGTTTGGAGGAAAAGGGTTCCAAATCTTATGCGACGAAGGCAGTTTCCACCTGAAGTTGGCAGTTGGTCTGACGTATGGTTCACTCATTCCCCTGCTTCCGACAGAAGTGCCTCTCTCTTTCTCTACTCCCAACTTCTTTAATCGCGCTTTTTTCCTCCTCAACTTGTCCCCAACTTAAGTATTTTGCCCTATATAATTTCTGAAAAAATATCCCCGTTTTTCTCATGCATAAGCCGCTTGGAATACCCAACACTGCGATTGTGGAATGCTTCGACTCGCATAGTTCGATTCGGTACAAAAGGAGCAGGCCGGGAGAGAAAGGCGGAGGAACAATAGGAATAATCTTGGTTACTGGCGGCATTGATTTTAGTGGCGGCAGCAGAAGCCTGGGCGAGGCAGCAGGAAGCAAAAGCCTAGGATCTTCCTCATGCTATTAGTCCCGGCATGTAGGCCTTAGGAGGTAAAGAGAAGCCCTCCGGATGCTGAATCATAGATGAAAAGAGCAAGGGGGTTGGGTTTCAGCAAAGGGCAGACCACGGCGTCACTTCGGGGCCATCCTTCCATCCTTTCTCGAGGATCCCAGAAGACCAGCACCTTATCGGATCCGACAAGACGATTCGCATCCATTTGGATGCGCCCGTCTCTATCCACACGGGGATTCCCCACACGCGGGATTTATCAAGTCATTGCCGTTCCTACCCTGTCCAATTTCTTACCTTCCAAACTCTACGATCTCCCATTTCATTTAATCCCAAACTAGTTCAGCAGGAATATTTTTGTCCGTTAAGAAGCCAGGCGGTGTGGCATGGAGGCATATATCTTGTTGTGAAGGTAGTTTGTCACAGGGTCAGCTCCGGCTGTTGCGGTTCCGAACGGCTTATCGGAACCCAAGGCGACCCAAAGAGATAGAGGACCTGGATTCTGTCCAAGTCAATAAAGGAGGAAGTTTTATCAAAAAGAAAAGTCGATGCGTTAGGACGAGTGACCGACCTTCTGTCTAAACACGCGCTCCCTTAATTTGTGGAGGTCATTCCTGGCTATCCCTTCCCTATTTTCTTCTTGAGATTCCCCCACTCTTGGGACTCTGGCTCGATGCCACCCATTTTTGCACAGAAATGCGTCCAACTGGGTCCTCAAAGCGAGCTAAATCCAGCCACGTTCTGTTATTGACCAGTTCGAGGGCGACTTGATCGAACCGCGCGATTTAAATGAAGCCAACAAACGACACAATGGCGGGGGGGAAAAAAGTCATGTGCGACAAATTCAGTGGCTTGGCAAATTTATTGTGCAGATTACTTGGCTGGTTTAATTTAACTGGGAAACAGCCCATTTCGGTGAATCCCAGCAATTTTGCCCTTAGATTTTCAATTAAGCAACATAATTGTTGGGGGACCGTAAAGTTGGGAAGCAAGAGGAAATTGATTTATTTCGAAGCGATTATCTCAAAAGTTTTCCTAATGATTGCAAGTAGCCCCACGAAAAACTTGGTTCAAGTCCCAGTTTTATTAGGTTGCAGAGTGTTTGGTCTGGAAGGGACACAATGGCCCTGTCTACACGAAGGCAGCCTAGTGAAGTTGTGTTGCTCCGCGGCAGGAATACTAATTTTCGGCTCTCTCCAACCGGCCCAAAACGGCAAAGTCTATCCCTGACAACTTATTCCAACAAAGTGTGCAGCGACAGTAATCTAGCCCAGACCAGACCCAGGCAGTGGTGGTGGCGGAGCAAAGAGGAATCTATGGAGGCGCTTTGGAACTCGGTGTTCCAACCGTGTCATGTCACCCTGGAGTTCACTTCATTTCCACTCACGAGCCTTCCGCTTGAAGGAATCGCCACCACCGCCTCTTGTTTTCTGTTAATTCGTTCCCCACAATGCAGCACCGCCGATGACGCCAGCTGACAACCTTGTGGTCGACGCCATTTTGGAAACCAGAAAATTAAGGAACATCCACTGTTTTTGTGTGAAATTATCTCCTGCAATTGGAGTCGGCAGTACCCTGTAGTAGTTGGGCGTGTCAGGAAATAAAACAGGAGTGTGTCGAGTGTCTAGGACTATTCTGCGGGGGCAAAGCAGCGCCCTTTTCACATTCACAGCCAGTTAGCCGGCAAGCAGACATCCATTCAGGGGTGCTAAAGGCACGCATTACCCTAATCCACTCCCAGCCATCAACAATTCGCCTGCGCAGTTGTTGACCCTCTGAGGGCAACTGGTCAGCGAATTTGTATATATTTTTTGCTCCCAGCTCATGGAATTGAAAGCTAGGTGACAAAATCCCAATCGTGTCAACCAGTCCATTTTGCCAATAATTAGAGCGGCTGGTTAATCCGGCTTAATCCGTGCGGGGTTGCCAGGGAGGATTCCGACCGAAGCAAAAGGGGGGAAAGGGGTCTTGTAAAGCGATAGGCCCACAGGGCGGGAGATGCATTATGGACCGGCGGAAGAGGTTAATTGCTCATCGATTAGCGAGGATTAGGAGGTAATCCGGGTAAAAGTGCCCCGTGCCCCGAGTGATCAACGGAGTTTGAGCAGGAGCTGAGTTTGACTTGTGCTTCACTGGCGGTCAAAGACAGGATTTTCATCATCTCATTATGACTTCGTAATCAAGGGACCAGGATGACTCTTCTTGTGATGGTAAACGTCACAGCGTTCGGATAATCGAATCGGATTTTTGTGGTGCCAAGGACCGAATCAGCACTCTGTTGAAAAAATTCGGTAGAAAAAATATTGGAAAGAGTTGGTAGTGTAACCCTGAGGCGTCTAAGCTGGATGAAGAGAGGTAAGGAAGGAAGAAGGATGGAGAGAGGGGCCAAAAAAATGACGACGCCTCCACGTCCGATGCTTAGAAAAAAAGGGTACGGCAGCGAACCTCGTTAACTTTGGGCCCCAGGGAACCTCCATCTAAGCAGCCATCAAGATTAAGCCTGTGCCAGGGTATAAATCATGGGGGGAGCAACGTGACTTGTACAGTGTCATACACTCCGGCGCCTGGTTGATATTGCCAAGCTTCTGATGCCAACCATGGCCCGAGACGTACCCTCGACATTGGACCGGATTTTGTCTGGATGGCAACAGAGCGCACTTCCATGCAGTGGATCTTTGGGATTAGCCTCGACGCCATGTGCATAATATAAAAGAGGTTTTTCGGAAAGGGTTCACACCCCGGGATTTTCATGCAACTTACCCAAGGGCCCTAGTCGAAAGTTGAGTGTGACGACGATCAGGTTTCCGTAGCTGGCCAACACTGATCCGTCGTATGGGTTTCCAGAGCTCCACTCGAAAGACTCGCCGTGAATGAACACCATCACAGCGTATGGATCCGGATGCTCTCCTGGACCTGTAGAAACCAACAAAATTTGCGGTTTGAAAAATTGGGGTTAACTAGTACATCTGTGTGCAAAGATTTTTCTCCTCTTACTATGAGTAAACGAATTTCCGAGTGGAACAGATTGAAATAATCTCTTTGGAATCAGGGTCGGTTCATTTCCCCCCAGCTCTCATAAAATATCAAAGGGGCTCATCGAGAACGATATCCATTCGCCCCTGCAGGATTAACAGCAAATGGAAACTTTCCCCCGCACCCTTTTTTTTTTGTTTTTGTGACCAGTGTGAGTATGCGAGCGGATAGAGGAATGTGAGAGTATTTGGCCGGCGGCGTTATTGGTGAAAAGAGCGAGTTCTACATGCGCACGTATGAAGTGTTCCATTACAAATCCGGGACCCCACCCTGAAAAGCCTGTCGTGTTATGGAATATACTGGCTACATTCGAAGCCCAACCGGCAGCATCAGCCTCCCCTATTCCAGATTCAACACCAGCACTCCTGCTAATCACCAGCCTTTATCTCCAACCCTCCCACAGTGTTTTGTGCAAGTAACTTTTCCTCTGCCTATCTCATTACTAGTAAATACCACGTGTGAGTTGGCCCGCGCTATGATTACACAGTATTAGCGAATAATACCCCCACCATGCGAGTCAATGTTTCAGGTGATTTGGAGCCAACTTCGCTTCCTGTATACCCAATTATGTTGGTAAACATCTGTAGGCGTAACTTGTAGGTACAAGCAATGATTGTCAAACTACTCAGCCCCAGTTTGTATAGCCGGAGCCAAGACGAAAACATCGTTTGCTGGCGGACCTGACACCTTCCCGGCCGTTACAGAGGACATAAAATTAGGGAGATAACGTCGCAGACTTGGGCTTCGTCCCCCATTCGACGATTGCAGCTTTGCGGAAACCGTGAGTGAGGGGACTGAGAAAAGCGGTGTCTCCAGAGAGGACCGCGTCGGATGTGTGGGATATATAGGGTCCAATATAGGGATGAGGTGTGAGGCCCCAAAGAGTGATTAAGCTTTTCACGGGGCGGGATTTATATGCTGGTCCAGCTTCCATCAAGGAGGGGCAATGGTATGTCTGGCACCGGGGGGATTGTTAGAGTCCCAGATGTTGGAAGCAGCCAATACATGGAAGCCACTTTGTGGCCATAATGCACCTAGTAAAAGGGGAGAACGCAGCCATATGAAATGTGGCTGCTGGGTCCAAATGTACGTGGAGTGAGGGCCATGTTATTCGAATGGACCGGGAAGCGACGCACATGCAACGTAACGAGACCAGAAAACCAGGTCACGTTCTAAACCAAGCACGAGCTAAACTTCCGATGCGTGAATTATTAGCTAATTAGGCTGCCTTGCACCAGTGAATGCTTCTTTTGAAAAGAAAGTTGGTCGAGGTCACCCCAAGTTTTAGGGAACACGTTTGCGTCAAAGCCCAGCAGTTTTTGGAGGATGACCTCAGCACCCAGGGACTTTAGGAATGTTCTGTGAGAGCCATCCATCCATATACATCCATCGGTTGAGAATATGAACATGAGCTAGGCCCAGTAGAGGCAGCGCCTCTCTGGGCTGCAATTGGATTACCATGTCATTTGCAGGAGTTGGCGCTCCCAGCCTTATTTTGAATGTTGCACAACTTTCTCAACCCTCCCATGTCCCTCGAAGCATCCCATGAGGGGACACTCGAAGGAAGGCCCCAGCATGGACTGCCACAAAATCAGGAGCCTGTAGCGCTTCGCCACCAATCTTCCCACAATCCAATGAGAAATTCATGAAGACGTGTGCAGTTGGGGGTTCCCAATGAGGGACGTCTCTGATGGTCACTCGCGTTAGAACGGCGGGGAATACCCGTGGAAACACAGGAAGCTGCTAATAGGCCAGCTGTAGCGAAATACTGTTGGCCGACAAACGGCAGGGGTTAGCCTACTCAATAATTATATGCTGCCGGGAGTAATGCAAGGGAAATGTAATTCCCGTCAATTTGCAAAGTGAGGGGCGAATACTATGCGATTATGCAGTATAAACTTTACAATACCCAGAACTGCGGAATTCTAATTGTGCCGCAGTAAAAACGTAACTTTTGGAGGGAAATAAAATCGGATTCGACGGTTCTCGGGCGAAAACTTCTCTCAAAGAATTTACTGCAATTAAAAAAGTTGCCCGAAATAACCAAGTTGTAGCCGAGAATGAAAAAGAATGAAACCTGATGATTTATACCGTGAGAGAAACTGGCTGCTGCAGGAGAACAGTTCTTTTTTAGAAGAAAAAAAAACGGAGGGCGTCGGTCGGACCAAGTTCTGGTGACGGTCAGATTCGTGAATCCGACATGCGACACAACCACTTCCCCATTTCCGGTTTGACCGAGAGCCGTCAGTGCCGTCGGCGCAAGGGATGGGCAACAAAAAGTTGCTGGCCGCGGAGACACGTAGAAAGTGAAGAGAAAATCGATGCTGACGGAAGTGGTAGACAGACATCAAGAATTCGCAAGTCAAAAAAGCCTCTAAGTTTTGGGCAGGGGCGACGTGTTTGGTGGAGGAGCCGTCGATATGACAGGAACCTTTGGCGGAACTGGAGGAGAAGCACAAGAGATACGGCTTCCGATGGAATTTATGCGACCAAATTCCAGGAAATGTGAGTTTGTCAGAAACCAGGCGCAAGTGTCTCGAGAAGATAGACCGTCTGCTCGTGCACAAGTCAAGCGTGAAACGGGTGGCATCATGTGGTCACTTGAACAAAGACTGGTCTGGACTTAAATCACTCTGCATCACCAGTCTGTAAAATTCGAATGCTCGTGTGACCTACTGCAAGATTTAGCCGGATTAAAGTAGATGCTTCATGGTGTTACTCTTTAAAGACATTAAAATTTTATTCTCTTTCATGTACGTGGCCTTTCATATTCGGAAGAGAGATTAATTCCAGTTGGGAAAAGGCAACTGTAACTTGGTGTTACGGATGCACACTCTGCTTGACACCATGCAATGTGGTTAAGTGCTAAATTAATGCTCGGTTTAAATCACGGGAGTTTTGAAAAATCCTTGCCACTCTACAAACATAACCGCATGAGCTTGATTAGCAGAAGCAAGGGAACTCTTGATTAAGTTACATTGTAAGAAAATTCTGATCAAACACTGCAATCAAAAGCTAATCAATATTAAATTTTCCCCGGATAAATAGGTGCTTTGTTATCGTAGTAAGGTGTAAAGATACACAGGTTCTACTTGTATTGACGGTAATTGATGACTACGTATTTTTTAAACACGTGTACTAGCAGTACACCTTATTAATATTTGTTGTGGTATGGCCTACATGGTACTTTGATGTTACTCTAATGATTGAATAATAGACATGACGCTCTTTATATCCGGAGACACTATCTGTGGCACCTCTTTTATAATCAATGAAGTGTGCACACAATGGGGCAAGGACAACATGTTCAAAATACAAGGTGACGCAAAAGTTATCTCAGATCCATATCATGGAAATATTGCGCACCACTCAGGCTATCAGGCTATCAGACAGGGCGAAGGTTATATCGAAAAGTGCGTATCTTTATCAGCCGATAGTGTAAAAGCTCATTGTTCTCGGAAAGGTGCACAATGGTGGCAAAGATACGCCATGATTTCATTATCACACTTTTCCCCGAGTACATTCAACCTAAATTAAAGAGTGAGTCCAAATTGCGGCTATCACACTTTGAATTTTCCACACGTTGTAATTAGACTTGACATGCTGTGACGAATCAGACAACAGACCATGACACACACGCATCGAAAAACCAAAGCGAAAAGGGAAGCATGTGACAGGTATAGCGTTGCATTATCTATTGACCCCGCGTAAAAGATTCAGTCAGTTTTTACGTCGAGCCCCAGCGAATCTCCTGTACCATCGGTTGAAATCTAATTACATTCGTATTGGCAGCTGGAAAGGAGGACAGATGTGAAATTCCTTTACATTCCAAATTTGCTTTGTGTCGTCAAGGGAGAAATTTGGCATTTTAGTGCTCTTCGATCCGCAACCGCCGTTTCGCATACCGACCCATGTTGAAATAGTCAGAGTTCAATTTTGGGACCGCCTCTTTGCAAGAAGAAGGAACCTCCAGCGGGGCCTAGCAAACTCAAGTTTCGTGGGCCGAGAGAGGGTTTTACTTGAACATAACTTGGTATAGGGGGCAAGTGTTCGGAAATTATTCCCAGCCCATCCAGCCAGGAATTCAATAACAGCCAAGTCGCGGCAGGACTTAATAATGCTCCCATTCGACGCCATTGTGGACCTAGCCAAGTAGCTTCCAAACTGAGAATCAACTTGATAGATTAGCCAATGTTGATGTAGGCTTAAAGTTGAACAAGCCTGAGGACAAACCTATGGTACAGTATATCTTTTCAGTACCATGATATGAAGGTGACTTCCCTCACTCCCTGGGCCATGCCGACATTCCCACAAACCCCAGAGCCCATAAAAAGGACGCAGCGATAATCCTTCCGGCTACAAATGTATCCCGCAGCCCAAAATCTCAGTTGCGGCCAAAAGCTCAGGCGATTCGTGTCCGGGGAGTCGTAAAGGCCCCCTAGGTCGTCGCCCTGCACGTGCATGACATTTTTTTGTCCACCGATGGTGTAAGGGAGACTGCTGGAAAAAAAGTCAGGTCTTCTATGCACACATCCCACCGTTATGACTGAAACGTGTTCCTAATCACTGATGATGTAATGGCGTCATGGGATGAATCTGTTGTGCGAGTGAAATATCAAACCATGTTTTTATACTTGGACGTGAGTGACAAAATCTTGGCTTTCAATCTCCTGGTCCGTGCACATCATTTCACGGTTACCCCCTAACTGCTCCTGGTTTAACACTGCACTTGTGGCTTGTTTTGTGGCGAGAAACCTTCACAACATATCCCCTTGATACAACCTTTGATGTTTAAGCCCTGCTTTAATCCGCTATATGGTATCACATTGTACAGGGTATATCCCTAACCTTTGTAGGTCAGAAACGACAGGTCGTGTTCTGCGCAATGCCCCTTGTGTCAGCCTAAACCGATGAATGACGGCTTTTAACCTTCGGTGGCCGTCGCACCGTTGGGAGTCACAACACAGGTACGCACACAAACGGCCCGGTTTTCCAGGCAGTCCATATAAATAGGGGATTTTGTTGCAGTTAGGCTAAGCAGCCATCTTGTGTGCGAAGAAGGCCAGCCCCATTAGACTCAGGGAAATAGCCCTCTCTCTGCGATAATCAAGGGATTAGCCTGGGCCTCAGGGTGTCTGAAGCCGGGCCATTTGTTTATAGGGGCAGAAGGCAAATCCGATATAGGCTAACTCAATAGCTAGACCGGAGTGGACTAACCCTGCCGTAATACCCATTAGCCTGGCTGTTATTCTTTTGCCTCCTTAAGTCCGCCAGAAATTGATTCGGCTAGGTGCGACGTGCAAAATGAGCCGCTTTGTGATCCAGCCCCAATCAAGTTTGCTTTACCCGCAGATATCCGCAGTTATATTCCCTCCAGCCCTATCCTTTCCAGCTGTTATGTCCACCATAAATTAGCCCAAACAGCCGTATCTACCAAGGCGTGTTCATGAAAGGCCATCAATGTCTACGTGATTTCACTGCAAACAGTGTCTTGTACCGTTACCTTCCCCGTTGCCGTACTTAATACTTTTTCTTATCGCCAAACGGGAGAGAGAGAACATATAGAGCAACAGTTATGAACGATTATATTTCCGGACTCATAAGTTAGCACGTTTTGCGGTCTGGTGGCCATATACCAGGATTATACAGATTTACATTATTTGCGGGCGAGATCAGCGAAAGATTGGCGGATCTTTTTTAAAAAAATGGCACAGTAATACAGAGAGTACGTGTGGTGTGATATATTAGCGGGCTGGCAGTGATATTCATTTGCTACCAGTGACAATTCGCAAAAGCCGCAATAATAATTCCCAGATTAATTAAATAGCCATAAAATCGCAAAATAGTTTTCGACAATTCCATTGCGTGTAATGAGGATAATTGCCTTGTAGTTCGGGCGTACAGTGTTTACCTAGTTTAGAGGAGGCCCAAATGACAGTTTATATCCCTAGCTGCTAATTCACTCATAAAATTGCCCGCGCTTAAAAACTGCCTTCTAACAACTTTACTCGTTATCCCGTGGCACCGATTCCCAGCTTTGGCTTACTTTTAGTTACAGGTGCGGTTGTTGGTGTAGTTTAAATGAATGGCCAGTTAAATAAGGTGTTCACTTTTCCAAATATACCCCAAGCCTGCTGTAAATCCGTTTGTGCTGTACAGTGAGTTAGTCCCATGTCCTTTTCCCTGCATTATTCTCCATGAATGAAAGATATACCTTAATAAACTGCCAGTGCCAGTTTAAACACACCCATACATGCACATGTGCAAAAATTCACATGGGAACTGTTCTTTGTTGAGGTTTACAGTCTCCTGAAAATATACGGAGCGCTTTGGGCAGTCAGCTGTTCAAATGTTACAAATGTACTAGTGGAACAGACCGAGTCTGACAGTAATCCCGCCAAATTCCGGCATTTAACATCCACCTAAAGATGTTATGACAAGTCCGTGTCACAGTCTCAGGAGTCTCCCGACCTATCCCTTGTTATTTTTTCTTCTTTCACAAATAAGTCGATTAGCCCACCACTGCCTCTCCTCCGAGTCTAATTAGGTCGTTATCAAGGGCCCCGAAATTTCCCCCCGACATTAGTTGGCAGAACTCACTTTACCGGGGCTTCAAAACCCCTCGCCATTGTTAGGTGCTGGATCGAGGCAGCACCCCCTCAAAATGAATTAAGTCTTTCTCCCCTCCAGCAGACATGGCACACAGCACACCCCGCTTACGGTACCGATCTGGTATAATTGCTCTCCTTCTCCAACATGCTGTGAATTTCCGCCCGATTCCATGCTGCGGGATAACAGATGGTTGCCGAATCTTTAGCACCGCCGGAGACATCTATTACTGCTAATGGATCCGTGATAAGCGTCTAACCCTCCCAAGTTAGGAAGGGAAAAACACTGCTTGAGTTGTGATTCCATCTGTTTACTATTCCGGAGAGGGTAAGAGCCGCTACTTTTCAAAAACCCAGAGATGCACTAATGGGTGTATATAATTACATTGCACTTCTGGTTATTCATTCCATTTGTACCTGCCGCTGGGAATAGCGTTAGTGTTTACGTTCAGGATATTCGACCAAGTGTCTGAATACTGCCAGGCTAATCACCAGGAAAGGAAAAGAAAGGGCCAAACCACAAAGCTGCTCTTTTTGCCCCTAACCCTATGCCCTTCCCTGTAGTATCCAGAGTGGTTTTCCCAGCAGCGGCATTTCGCAGGCTCGCTCGTTGCTCATTCAGGCTGGCTGACGCCTGCTCTTCAAAGAGAGTCCTGGCCAAAAACCCTGGCCACACCCACCGATGCAAGCGGATAATTGCCCGGCGTCCAGCGTCCATCAGCACGAGAGCTCATCTCCATTCCCCGGAGCTTATTTGTCCTTCTTGCTGGGGAATTAATTCCGGCTGGCCGGCTCTACCCTACACCGCCTTCACACCAGCCTTGGCAGGACCCCAAGACCATGCTCGCCAAAATCCTCCCTCTCCCCCCGCTTTCCCCCACCCCTGATGCTGCCTTCCAGCAAGATACTACAGCAGCACCCCGTACAAGAGAATCCTTATTTCACCCAGACTGTTTTCCCTAGACTGTTCCTTGTTGCCAGCCAGCGCTATACAACTGCGGTTCCTTTGATACGGATGAACGACATGCTCGATTGCAGCTCTGGCTGACTCGAAACAATACGGAAAGGAATATACACTGTACTGTAAATGTATTCGATTCAACATACTGATGAACTCTCCAGAGGAGGAAGCCTCGTGATAGAAGCGCCTATTGCTGATGATGGGCATATGCACTAGCTCAAAAAGTCATACCATTCAGTTTCTCACAGCCACTCTGCGTCTATCGGAGGACCTATACTGTAATTTGTTCATTTCCCAGAGGAGGAGTAACAGTAGTGTCGCTAATGCAATTCGAAGTTTGGCGAAAGTGATTAGGTTCAATGACCCTGATCTTTCCAATAGGGTCGATGTACTAATCCTCAACTTTTTAAATTCTCTTCCAGGATCGTTCCAGCACAGGACACATTCAAACACGAGTTCAACGGACTAGAACTCGAAGGTGTAACGGATGAGATGATCATCGACTATAGTCCTACGAATTCCAAGGTATGTGGTTGAATCAACGCAAAAAATTAGTCAGGTTCTTAATGAATGGCGTTGAATATCCTGAACTATTAAGTTATGCAAAACGATTTTCTGAAGCAAAGATAAAACACGCAACATAAATCGAAAAAGTAGGGGGGAAAAATGTTGGCACCACTGCTTCCTCTGGCTCTAAAGCTCCGAGACGACGCTTAAAATATAAATTAACGCTGCTAATTACCCTTCCATGTGCCGTGTTTTTCCATTAAGACTCCGAAACACCATGGCCCTATAATCCGCTATTATCAGATCCACATTTCAAGATGAGAGAGAGAAAGAGGAGAGTTGCGATCGATTTCGGTTGAAAATTCCTGGCCCAAGTTTGGGGCTGCGACGGGTGATGGAGAGGGTTTGAAGTCAACAGGCGGAGGTTTGACGAAGAGTAGGTTGGGGGAAGGAGGGGGAGGTAAGGGGGAGGGAGGCTTTAACCACAACCCCTCTACCCTCATGCTCGCTAATCACTAGCTGGTAGAAAATAAAACGCCTCCTCCAGATTCATCCACAAGGCTTGGTTATCGAGGCGAGAGAGGTCCAGATTGAGGTCTTCTTGGCTCTTCAAACTTTGAAGCTTGATACTTGTAAAGATATTCTAGAGCATGCATAAACAAGCCGACGTAATCTGTCCGGAGTGCATGAGATAGAGAGAGAGAAGCTGCCAAGAGCACTTTGGATAACCATTTTTATTTGGGAGGTCATGCAGAAATAATTACGGTGGAAGCAAGTGCGTTTATTGCGACGACTAAAGAAGAAACCAATTTCCTACAAAAAAAAAAGTATGTAGACGTGAGATGGAGGGGAAATAAGCTGTTAAGCTGTGAATGCCGGAGAAAATGAGTGATTAGTAGTGAACGAAGAGGGGGAGTAAACGATTTAGTGGTAAATGAAGAGGGAAGTGAGGAATTAAGCGGTGAATAATGAGCGATAAGGGCAATCTTGCAGTGAAAATTGAAGGAAATGAAGCATTAGCAGGACAGGGTGCGCAAAAACTGAAAATTAAAGTACAACTGAAACTGCGCAATGTTTATAACCGGAACTATTTTAAATTCTAGAAATGTGCAAATTAGCATTAATTGACACACTTAATGATATGCAATGAGCATTTTCTGAAGTCGACGACTGTGGTTTATTGCACCCTTTGACAGAACAAACTGAAGAGGAACCCGGTAAGGATTAGCATGCACGGTGTTCAGGAAGTGCTTCTCTTGCTTCTAACACTGTCACTCACTCTATTTCCAGGAGAAAAGGCGTTAAGAGGATTACTCTCTCTTTCCGCTCCAAAGCCTTCTTATAAAATACAATCAAATTCGCCATCAAAAGAGGTCGGTGATACTTCCGGAAGCCTCTCAGCCTGGAATAGTATCACAGTAATCGGAGGCACCCGCACTTGCTCCGAAGGCAGGGAAATTATTATGGGAATGAGAAGGAACCACCACGCACACCTAAACTGGGGGGTATATGGATAGGGGAAGGAGGAGAGGGGGTAGAGACCCAACTCGCTGTAATTAGTTCTTTTGAACAAGCCCAACTTTAGCGCAGGGGATAATTATGAACCGCCGCGAAAACTAACGCCAGTTGCTATAATTTACTGAAAAGGGGAAATTAGCCGGGTTATCTGGGCGGAAAAAGGAGCATTTTTCCTCCAGGGTGCCTCTTCTTCGGTGTGGTAAAGGAAGCGCCCTTTGGCTCCTCCATGAAAAGGATCTGCAAAACGCCAGGGTCTCTGGAATGGTATATGTGACCTCGCTCCAGCAGCCGAGGACCCATCTACGAGTACTTACCGATATCTTTTGCCTTCACTCCCAACTCCGCATTCCCTTCGGGGCTTGCTTATGTGCCTGCCTGCTGATGCTCTCTACTCTGCGCAATATCTACCGAGTAAATCTCAAGTGGTGGAGATAAGGAGCGTTCGTAGGCTGGGAGAAATTGATTTTAATACTTTCATTTTGCGTCACATTTAATGCTGGAATTTAAGTCGAGTTGATCAATTTGCACAGAATTAAGATAATAAACTGATGCATTATTTAATTTTAACACTGGTACATTGTATGGATGACTCTTTGATGTCATGTGGCAGACTTTCGACGTATTCCGTTCTTGTTTTGCCTATCCGAAAGCGTTATTCTTATCGAAGTAGATCTACTGTACAGAGTCTGAAAGGTCCCGTCGTGAACTCCAGAGCAAAGCTTTTCATCCTCATCAATGTGGAATAAGTGTCCCCCACTTTGCCCTGGCCTGAGTTTCCTTCTATTTCTAGACTATACTATCCACCAAGGGAAACTCCCAAAATGTCCGTTGCTCCGTTGAGACGTTGACATATCTACATATCTAATTCGGCACAGGCCACCTCTAATAACATTACAATCGACATCGTACAGGTATTGAAGAAAAATTCGCTATATGCAGTACCGCTACCTCATCATTCGCAATACCCAATTCCACCTGTAAAGTAGCAGTGAACAGAACGCGACCTTTCAATAAAGAAATATGTTTCAAGTGCCCTTGAAACAAATAGCATAGCATTAAGAACTCACCCACTTGAAGAAGCCGAGGATTTAAATTTAACATATTAGGACAATTAGGCGAATTGCCTGGGCCGCTCGATACTAATTTTGCACCACATTCCCAACTGTACTGTACAGTACCCGAACGTTGCATAATATAATCTATGAGTATGGTATAGGTGAACAATGAATAATACTGATACTGAAATGGTGCGCAGTGATGCTAATACTGCTTTATATAGGATAAAAGTAAAACTGAATTTATAATTTTTGAATTTATGAATATCTGCTTGACACACTATCGAGTAATAATCGCTTGTACAGTATACAGTTTTGCGAAAGCGTGATATTGAAATTGTTTACACGAATAGTTACAATACGGTACTTGTGGAAATCCAGGCAATAAACAAAAAAATATATGTGCCTCGTTTCTTAATTGTAATTTTTATATTATTTTGCATGTAATTGCGAATAAATACTACAGGAATGCAATATTTCAACCACATTATTTTGAAACTGGAGGAATATGTTTTGTTACTAGGCCATCACGTCTCTGGCGTCGGACAGAACTCCACATTACACACAGCTTTGTAACGCAACCTCAGCAAATTATGATTCATCTATTCACCAAACCCCTCTCTCTATCCTCTTTTACACACGGCTGAGCAGGGTATAAAATAGGCACGATATTCTATTACACCTCTGGTCCGGGTTTTTTTCCTTAAATCAAAGCAGCACTTCAGTGACGGTCCGTACGACCGACCAACTTGAGTAACCTGTCTGCGAGCAGAAATCCGAGAGAAAAAGGCCACTTAGTAGGAAGCCAGGATCGTTTCCGGAACAAAAATCGGGTCCAACCGGTGCAAGGGTGCCAGTGAGAGAGCAAGTCAAATCCCTTAACGGGAGGACATTGATTACCATTAGATCGATCCACCGACTCAAGAAGGGAAAGAAAGGGAAAAAGGAATTGATTTTCCCAAAAAAAAAACGCCACCTGCTGTTTTTCTTTCCACAATAAATATGAGTTAGGATCCTCCTTTTTGGAAGGGATTGGATTCATAATTTGTGAGGAAAAACCCCTCAATTTTTTGGCAATGCCCCCTTCTGTGCATGGACCCACATAAGCGAAATTAATTGACCGCGAACATCCCCTTTGAAAAGCCTTGAGAAAGCAAGCAAGCCACCCCCCCCCCCCCCANCCCCCCCCCCCCCAAAAAAAAGGGGATAAGAGCAAATCGACACTCGGCAGATTCCCATCCGGCTTCCAACCAGCTCGCAGGTTTTTCTATAATTCATTTGGGTATCCCGGAGAATGGGTGACAAATGGGTCGGCTCATCAATCATGCACTGCTGTTTTGCAAAGTCTTCAGTCGGCGGAGAGATGTTAACAGGAGAACATGGGCGGAAAAATGAAGCCTAATGGGCGGCAAGTTTATTTCCTGGTCCCAGCAGAGAGAGAGAGCCAACTCGGCGTGTTAACCCCTCACTATCAGTTGAATTTGTTGTTGAACGTCATTAGTTGGGTCCATGAGGAGACCGCAATTACCACCCAGCTATATACGGCGCTCCATAATTAACTGCACTAAAACAAATCACAGGCCTCTCTGTACATGGTTTTAAGTGGAGCGCATAAACATAACTGGAATTTAGCATGAAAGTGGTTAATGATGTTTGGCTGATGATATTGATTGGAATTGTGAATGAGGCGTTGCTGAATCCATTATACCGAGCAAGATAGGCATTGTCATGCGACCTTTTGTAATGAGACTGTTTGGGCTGGAATATTGGGCTAAACGGATCCAATATGTTTAAAAATATGTTTTAACAAAATATATATATGAAGAGACTGACCTCTTTGTGGCACGTAGAGGTTGAGGTACAGGCAGTCCTCGCTCTGGTTGACCAGGAGTGGAAGCAGCCTTTGGAGATGCAAGAGACGGGCCAGGGGCATCCGGGCGAGGGCAGAAGTTCGGTTGTTGACCTCTGGTAGCCTCTGGGGGCAGACCGGCCCGAATGAGTCTGCCAGTCGCACTCCCTTCCAGCGCGAAGGAGTGATCGGTGGCATGTATCGCAGGCTGCCTGTCGGCGCCGATGCGTATGGCACTCCTGAAATCATGGCATGCACCACGGTCATTTGTTACCTCCGCCAGACACTCATGAAGGCAGGCCCGATTATACACTCTGGTCATCCAGCAAGGCATGGCAGTGCCCAGAATATATTGGAAGCCATTGATATACAGCAATAAATAATGCTGGATATTCAAACCACATAATGTTGTGAGCTTGAGTAAGAGTTTCACCATATCATTGCGGACATTTATTTAGAGACATGTCCCTCAGCCTCTCGTCAGATCTACCTCCACTGGCCTTCATCTAGCACAGATCTATGGGGAATCACTCAAACCGGACAATTTATTTCGAGCGATCCCGAACGATTTTTGGCTAACCAGTCGATACTGGCAGAGCTGTACATCGTAGAGAGGGCTCTGTAGGGTTTTTTTTTGGAAGACCCAGTCTATGGATATGTGATCCAGGCAGGGAACCTAATATTGACAGTTAATATTTTTAATAGCCCCTAAAGGTTTGTGGTCAAAAGTAACTGCTTATAAGCAAATTAGTGCCAAAAAAACCGCTTTCTAAAATGGGCAATATAGGCGTACACCCTAAAAACAGAACTGACATAATAATGGATTACTGCATTGTCAATTAATTCTTTCCGCCCCTTTCAAGGGTAATCCCCTAATGAGCAACTGTTAGTAGCTGGCTCATAATCACCCCCATGCAGTTATGATATTATTTTACACTAGTGCTGCAATTATGAGCGACAAATTCAAAAACAACAATAATTATTTTAATTGGCTTCCCATTGTCGATTCTCAATGTCAGAAAAGCAGTCCCAACAACAAACAATAATTATTTTGAAAGTCCACACAATATAGACAAACTGCGTAACTCTCACTTTTCAACGAATAAAACATGCACTTTGATGCACTTGCCTACAGAAGGCATGTCATTAACGTTCCAGCATTCTTTCCTGTGCAATTCCACTCCTTATCAAAAATTAATGTCAGCTTCTAAATGCGCACCGCGGACTTAAACATGTCATTATTTGCATATGCGTGTCACTCAACCAAAATATTCTGATTTAAAATGACATTTGTCACATTACGTTTGCCCTTTGACTCTTACAGAAACAAGGCAAAGTAAAACACGGCAGCAGTAGTAAATACAGTGTAAGGAGGCTTTGATGGAAAGGGTAGGATGAGTAGGGGCTGGCGGCGACGTTGGGGGTGGCGGGTCGAGACCAGCAGTCGTCCTTTGGAGTTGACAGAAGCATCTAGATTGGACACTCGCTCTCTACAAATAAAAGCTAGCGGCATCTCCGATGAGTGTTGACAAATCCAGGGCCCCCTGCCAGCTCGGTTTTCACCTTTAGGGAAACTTCCGCCGGGGGAACTTTTATTTGCCCAAAACTTATCGGATTTATTCATGGCGTACCCTTTTCGTCCTTCTCCTTCCTTCCCTTCGCTCAGTTCTACCCCCGTCTTTCCTCAAACGTAGGCAGGGGCTTAAGATCACAGCCTCCAATCTACTGGGCTATACTTCGCAGTTCGTCTGGCGCCATCCTACTAAATCTCGCCTTGGAAGGGAGAAATGGACGAGTGAACTCTGGATTAAACCCACTTCAAAGCAGAAAGGGTTGCCGGCCCCGTTTCAAAAATAATTGGAAGAAAGGGGGGACGGTAAAAACAGGGCTTCCGGAAGAGCTCAAGTCAAAACCATGAGCGCTTTTGTCACTTTTAGAGTAGCGAACGCTGGATGCTGCTGCTGTGTATTGAAATGAGAAGTAGAATGTGAGGGAAATGAACGAGCAATTTCCTGAACCTTTCATCTCATCCCTATGCTCTTCATCAATCCCTCCCTCCCTCTCTAATATAAGCGTCACATTGGCTTTAAACCTATAAGCGGGGAACCAACATTTTTTACTCCCCAAATTCATTCCAAACTATTCATTAAAAAAAAAAAAAACTGACATTAGCAGTCGACTCTGTGGGGAACCCCTTCATGGTGAAACTGTAGGGTTTCCATCCAACACGGTTTGAAAACCTGCAGATTAATCAGTCATGCGAACTGGGAATCGCTATGCACTTATTAACGCCGCCCAAATTGCAATCTGGCAGATCAATGTTTTAAAATTGACATCAGATTGTTGGAACAAATGCTCCCTTTGGAAGGCCCGTGTTGTACACATGCCAGGAGGGGAGACTCACGAGTAAATAGGCGCAAACAAAGGGAAGGATCGTTGAGAGGGGTGTCATCTCCCCTTCACCCCCTTTTCTCCCCTTCGCCCCCTCCGCAGGGGAAAAGCAAGACGGCGTGCTGAGTTCGAGGGTCAGGCCTAGTCGCGCACAAGCCTGTCGGGAGAGATAGTCCCTGTTAAAAGAAAAGGAGGGAAAAAGAAAAAGAAAAAAAAAGGAAAGTTCTCTGCTCCTGGGAGAGCCAATTCGGACGCCGATGAGAATTCTCGCAGATGAAAAGCTCGCTTGCAGACAAAAGCAACTCTTCCCGGGAGTCATGTCGCTGGATGTTATCTTCACTTACATCGATCTGGCTCCCCAACTGCTTCCTCTTTTCTTCTGCTTGCTCTTCTTCTGCTGCTGGCTCGTTCCATTCCGCGTCGGAACCAGATTCGTTCCCTCCCACAACCCCTCCACCCCCTTGCCTGCCCTTCCATACACTGCCAGACAGAATATCTTTGGCTGCCAGACAAACTTGGATTGCTCTATGCTGTAGCCTGGCTAGCGGCAAGATAAGTGAGGCGGAGACGTCATAAGATGCGAATTAAGCTTCTTGTCTTCTTCCGCTTCGAAACTCATTTATACGCTGGCTGGTAATTCTTCTCAGGCTAAAGTGGATCAAACACTCCAAGTAGCGCAGTTCGGAACGGATTTGTTTGTAGCGGGAACGATAGTGTCATTCCTTGTTAATAACATCCCGCTTCATACGAAGCATAGACAATGGAAAATGCTGTATTGCTAACAGGAAATTATCGCCTCGGAGAAACCAGAAACTTTGCGCTTATTAAATTGGGATGGAGCGAGTGATTCTGGGTGAGAGATTCTATGGGCGTGTTTAATTTATTTCAGTATTTGAGGCATGGAAATCTATTGGAAAGTGAATCAAACGTGTAAAATTGTATTAAACGTGTATTATAGACTAGCAGAAATGTGCGGCTTAAAAAAACGGATGCTAAAAATTCTCGTGCAAACCACTGCCGTTAGCTTTGTAGTTTAGCTCCACAATACTTTTTCAATATTCATTCTCACAGCTGGCTGCTGCACCAGATCATTAATTTTTGCTCATCTCCGAAGAGATGTAGATATGGAAGCGCCCTCATTATGACTTTAATAATATCGTAGCAGTCCTTGTGCAGTGTTTTTAATAATGTATTGTATTACAGTGTATGACGATTGTCAGTTTCTTTTGCATGTTAGATCACAAATTCATTAACTGATGTAAGAAGATGACTCCATGCTGCACGATGTAATTGTACTCGTACAGTCATTAGTAAGTCCCTTTTACATTGAAAATATCTGAAGCATTTTTCATTTTTAAGCAACTTTGATATCAAAGCAAATACATTTGAAATTCATAGCTTCCAGTTTCAAAATTTTATCATATCATTAATAGTTCAAAAAATGTGTGAACCAATAAGAGTGGGCTAGTCTAATGCATGCTGGTGTATGTAGCTGCTGTGTGAATATTTGGCTCTATAATGAACGCCCATCAGCGTAAAGCTTTCTGCTTATGTGGGTCAGGGCTACAAATTAGGATCACACTAAAACGTTTGGTGTCGCATTGCATTCACAATTGTCTAATTTGACATAACCGTGGAAAATATTACCTAAAAAGGCCATTGCCTGAAATAATGTGATTTTGCGCTGAAGCTAGTGATCCGGAAATACCACCAAATCAATATAATTAGCCCTTATGATGGTTATTAAAATTGCTAATTAATTTTTTTTGGTGAAAGTGAAGGAACGAGTGTTGAACCGGACAATCCCTAATAATGGATAGAAATTCTCGCTTTTTGCATGAGGCGTGCGTATGTTTGGGGTCATGCATTCTATCATTGACCAAAAACCTGGTGAATCAGCAAATAATATGATTACGAATGTCAACTTTTTTTCCAAAAAACCGTAACATCAAGCCAATCCCCAGACATTGGACTAGTGCTGACCACGATAGGCACACACAGGGACGTTTTAACAGCGGCCAACCACATGCCCAGAGGAATATAAGCAAACCTCAATCCCCCCGCCATCACGAATTACAATATAATTACGCAAGTGCATACTACTCAATGTCATTTAAACGTGCTGAAGCAATTGCTCATAAACAATTTGTGTAAGGCTGTCATTAAAGGAAGCAAATGCCTGTTTATATTAGAAGGCGTTTTATGGAGATTGGGCTCAGGCAATCGGCGTAAAAACGTGGATGACGAAGGGGGGTCGAACTCTTAGCGTGTTAGGCCTACCAATTGATTAGGTAGCAGTTCCTAAGGGCGTCTATTAAGCTCTGGGAGAAGGCGGAAAGAACTTTAATGAAACATGGCGGAGGCGAACATTTCATAACGGTAATAAACCGGTGCAGGGTGCAATTAAGAGGACGCATCTCCTGGCCGCCATTAGCCCATGTATAGAAGCTGTGCATTTGCGAAACAACGGGCCCAAAGTCATTGTGGGCCCGCACCCGGTTTTTGTCGTCGAACAATTTGCCGGATATTTCCTGCTACAAACCCCCTCATACACTGCCCCCATGATTTACGCCGTGTTTGCTCCCGATAAAATGACTTTCGGGGTATATTAAAAAGCCGTTTGCCACTAGAGTCCCCGTGTCCATCAGCTCCCCACAGTGATGGAGACAGATTATCTTCTCCAGGAGCCTTTTGTGGCTGTCCCGGATGCGTCGGCTGCGTGGGGACTAATGGGAACACTATTTTTAATCGAATCCTTTTATGAAGCGAGCGATTTGGATCAACAATTCTGATGAGTCGACGCTCCACCCTGCATGGGTTGTATGTATATACTAGCTAGGGTAACACCTCAACCGCGTTTTAATGATGCATGTGGAGTACGTCACTCGAACGGCTTCACCAAAACGAGTTAAGAGGTTTTCAAACAGTCGAGGCGTTATGAATCTGAAATGAATGTCGTGCTGTCGATATTTTGCTTTCAACCACTCGTGACGGAAACTTTTTTTTTATTATAGAGGGAGAGAGGAGTAAAAAAAAACAGTGTATACCCTGTGGAAAGAAGCAATTACACGTGGTATTGACATAAAAGAGAACCTATTGATTTATGAGCACGGCTGGGTGAAAGAGCACTCGAAAATTATTGTTGTTTGCTTTGGGCCTACACTTGCAAAGGACGCCCCTGGGAAAGGCAATGGACCTCCCAGATGGAATGAATTTGGAAGCCCTTTTTGTTCATTCACGGTGCAAACGATACGCCCTACTGTTTAAATAAGCGATAAATACCGCGGGTATAAAGAGTAGTGTGTCGAAAGGACATGTGCTTGGTGCAGCAGAAGTGCAATGCTGCAGGATCCAAGGGGGTAGAGCCCTGGCTGCTGGGGATGGCTGTGGTGATATGGCGCCATGCATGCCAATCGATCCTCGGGAAAGCTCATCCCGGCAGCAGAGCAGCCCACGATCCGTTTTTGGGGGGAAGAACCGGGGCATAGAGAAGGAAAAGGGTTTTTGGAGGGGTAGGGTTGGTTGGCTGTGGGGGGTTGAGGCCTCGGAAACACCTATTGCTCTCCTTTCCCCCCGCAGAATTCAGCGTCCTCTTTTCCTTCCTTCCTTCCTTCCTTCCCTCCCTTCCCTCACTTTGGCATCCTCCAGCTTGCGACCAGCACTTTGCCCCGCCACCACCAGAGCCATCTTGAATCCCGGACAACAATAAATTGCTTTCCTAGATTGCTTGCTGAAAGGCTGACGTGGTCGTCATCTATTCTCAGTAATGAAGGTGCAGCTGGGGTGGTCACGTTCACACGTGCAGTGACCACCCCCGCTTTTTTCTTGTCGCCATCCAATTGTGCACTGCACTCCACTGCCCACAATGTGATAAGTTACCATCATATTTCTGAGGGGAAATTGTTTGCTTTCATGACCAAGATGGGATTCTAGCTTTGGCTTCTTTTGTGGACATTGTTGGCCGATCGGCAACCGGAATGATCCATTTCGTGTTATTAATTGCGTGGCTGGTTCTTCTTTAAGAATTTCATGATGGACTTTGTATGTGGCACGGAGTAACCTGAATTTAGCTTAGCTATAGATAGCGGTGTAGGGCACCATTTACTAATAATCCCTTCAGGGACCACCGCAGGATCAACTGAAACATTTATAGATAAGCAGGGGGTATGAGTCCGTCTCTGTCCCGTAGCATCAGGAACGTGACATTAATCACCACAAATGCCAGTTGCCGGGTTAAAATGGCGCGAAAAGAGGAGGGACGCTGCTCTCCACCATCCCGCACTTCCAACCCATCTGTCCCATAACGTCACTGATGCCTTATGTCTGCTACATTTAGCAACACAACACTATGCCAATCAAATGACATATGCACCTTATTGGCCCAAAAATCATAACTTCATAAGGTGCTATGAGTAGCGTAACTGTCTCATACTATGTGATAAGAGATAATGGCTCTTTGTTCATAGTAATGATTGATGACTAATTAGCTCATTTGTCGGATCAGGCACGTTACGACGGGCTGAGAAAGGGAAGGATCTTGCCTCTGAGAGTCCGGGATTATAATGAAGCTTCTGCTAGACTCTTTGACGGTCAGATTTTTGGCCGGTCTGGGTGTAAAACCTCTGTAAAAATGGTAACCTCATCATTCTTCGATTCTATACGCCTGTGTGCATGTAGTCAACGGGCTACTGCTGTGGATATTGGAGTTGACTGAGGGAATGTATTTCCTACTGAAAAATATGCACCCTCCTACCCACCCCTAAAAACGGGAAAATTTTAAAAAGCTCTATCGTGGCTGCAAATGCAGAACAAAGGAGCAAATTGCGCAGACTTGTGAAGGCATCGTTCCGAATGCAAGAGTGGATTGCGGAGAGGCCCTATTAATATTCAGCAGAATCCTGCCGGGTTTGGGCCATGTTGTGGTAGTGGTGATGATTTTTTTTCCCCCTTTCCTTCCCTATAGTTCCCTCTGGATTCTCCCACACCAAACAGTCTCCATACTCCAAAATATCCCCCTTCTGGCTGCACTCTTGGCTCACCCCCTTCCAGGATAGGTAAATGAAGGGGGGTTACAGCTGAGTAGGCTTAGTACCCAGACCGGAGGAGCGGAAAATTAGACTCTGTACGTTACGCCTCGAGCACATTGATAAGGCTTCTTCCTCTGCTGCTGTTATGCTAATACACGGAAATTTTCAAGGCCTAATGGTTGATAATTCCCTATACGCAGTGTATCTTTTCTTAACGCAGCCCCCATGGAAACCCAAATGCTACCAGCATGACAAGTACGGAATATATGACACGGGACATAATTCAGAGGAGCCAGCTAATTGACTCGCCGTAAACGCCAAAAACAGCGCTGTGTAATCCTAATCACGGTGCTTATTGCCGTTATTAACTCGTCTCCATGGCGAAAGTGTGGTGGTGCGGGAGCCGCAGTTGCATTGGGAACTGTAATCCATCCGCTATCCATCAGCACAACATAAACAAATTCCGGCGTATAACCAGTTTTATTATGGTGGCCCCCCCGAATTCATGGTTACATCTCCAAGAGTGCAAACATGGCGCAGGCGAGGGTAATAAAGCGTGAATAATAATCGCGGAGGAGGAATTTGCAGGGAATTTCCGCTAATACCGTGACACGGAAAACGCTCGCCTTTACGGCTGGAGGTTCAAGCCTTGGACGATACCTACTCCCAAGACGCAGGAATTCCTTTCTCGTTACATCCACGACTTATATGCCAGCTTTCTCACTATAGCCAACAACAATTTGAACAAAACGTATGGTGTTAATACGATGTAGGCAAGCACCATCATGTGATATTGCCACCAATATTGGCGGCTCTATGTATTCCGGGGTTGAGTGGGTAGCCAGCAGGTGGAATAATCAAATATTCGATCAAACCAAACCAAAGTGTTCATATGGCATCATGCTTCTCCACTGCATTATTGGAGTGTATGATAATAATCTACGAGACATGATCATTGAAACACACAGGTTTAAATCTTATGAACGTTGCTGAAACAATGGTGATAAGTAGCACCTGTACATTCGGATTAGTGAAGTGCGCCACCAAAAATTTATGGGAGGAAGGCTCAGAGCTCTCCATGCAATATCTCCAGCAGCACAATATTCTCCGGGAAAGCCTCCATTCAGTGCCAGTTAATCTTATCTTCACAGAAGGTACGCTGTACGTAGGTAGGCTCACGGTACTAAATCTACTTGGATTTACAAATGCACTTAGTCCGAACACGGAACTGTAATAGAGAGGGTACTCCAACGGGCATGTGATCGTACGTTGTATTATTGATTATTACAAATGTTTCAACCATGCCACAATACATGCATTAGAGCCCCACATAAATGGGAGGATGATATAGCATTGTTCAGTAATAAATATCTACTCATTCAATTTCAGTAACGAAAATGAATATGCATACTTTGATTGAAAACACGAATATTATGCCCCCCCCCCCTCCCCTTGCTTTTTGTTACGTTATTACACAACCAAGTGCATAATACGCGCATCCTCTCACATAGCATTGCAATTTTACAAAGTGTCACTTGACGCGGTATCAGCCTGGATGGCCTGAAATGGCAGCATCCGGCGTAATGAAATGCTGCACACATAGTACACTGTACGCAATGTTTTCTTTGCAGTGTTACTCTGTGCAAGCGGAAAATTGATAAACCAAATTTCCGTAAACAGCGCGTAAAAGTTTAATGCCCTTCTGTAATAGGGTCGGTCCTACTAGTTGATAAAAAATGACTAGCTCACCCCCCGAAAAAAAGTGCGGTTATGGCCCAACACCTCTATATACTAGGATGCTGGAGGGACAAAATAAAGATGGCGGAGAGGGCATGATGTACCGCCCTTTGGCCATAAATCCGCAGTGTTAGGAGCGCCCAGCGATTGGGCCTCTAAGATGAGCCATAAAAATTCATGGGCCTCTTGTTGGAGGTGAATAAGAAGGAAGAGGCAGCCTCCCGCCATTTAAATAGGAGCTTTTAATGCAGGAATCTTGGCCTGGGCCACGTCAAAAGGAAGCGTGGTTTAGAAGTTTTGCTCCCGGTCCTGCGGGAGACTCCGGGATTCCTACCCTTCTTTTTACGGCTTGTTCCGGTTACCACCCCCCTTTCTGATGGGAGGGTTTTGTGGCCCTTCGTGTCTCTATGCAAGAAGCACAAGCACAGCGTCTTTTGCTCCAACTTTGGATCTTACTCTTCTTCTTGGCGACAAAAGCGTGTCAGGAGCTTGTTAAAACTTGGGGGGTAATATCGCCAAAGGGACCTTCCTCCAGGGGGGGTGACTCGGTGGAAACGAGATGGGACAAAACCACATCTAGTCTCCTGTTCTAAATCGCGCTCTGCAGGGGGAATTATGCCTGAAGAAACTGAGGGAGACATTTGCAGAATTGATGTCACTGGGAAGCCTTGCCAAGAAACGAAACGGTCGGATTTGCTTACTCATATTGCAGAATTTTAACTCTGTCGCAGTTTCTGGGGAACTTCTGCTCCACTCTGGGCTCGGCTTCGGATAAAATATTTCTAGACTTTACCACCACCTTACAGTATACCTAATGCACTTAAATGTTTCGGACTGAAATATTACGCGGCAGTACCTCTTTTCCTAATGCACTTTGAGTTTTGCAATTTCGTTTATCGGTGCCGTGTTGTTAAATGTGTTTTATGGGGAACCAGAATATTAGCCAGCAATCATGCACGTCTTTGTTAGTCCATTTTTGCAGCATTCAACGCTGGTAAAATGCAATGTACCAACAATTTTCAAAACGTGCGAAGCCCATTATGCAATTTTGTATTAACATAATATACTTTCAGTGAGGTGAACGTTTGCATCAAGCATATACAGCTGGGTGTGAGGCATGAATTCACCGGATCAGTCAATTTGGCAGTGCAGGGAGGATATACGATAAGCTTTAAGAGCTATAGTGACACTACACAAAACCGGGAGTGTTTATCAATTAGGCAAAATTTTATGGACTGTTACGCTCGTGACAAAAATCCTGCGGTGTTTGCATGTAGTTTTTTTATTCATTAATAATATAATTTTAAAAGAAAATAATTGGATGTATAGTCAGCGAGAATGACGTCTACGTCATTCTCGCTGACTATACCTCCAAAGTTCAAACCTACTATCAATGTAGCCTAGCCTCCCCTCAGGCCCCGGGACCACCCCAAACCTCATGCCAACCACTGGTGAATACCACAATTCTATGTCCGAGAGGGAGGGTAGTATCCCATTACAATAACATCAATAACATATATCAATAATAATAATAATAATAATAATAATAATAATAATAATAATAATAATAATAATTATTATTATTATTATTATTATTATTATTATTATTATTATTATTATTATTATTATTATTATTATTATTATTATTATTATTATTATTATTATGGGTCCCCTTGTATGGTGTATCCAAGGGTATATCGCATGGGCCTTGATGGTTTGATGTTGCAGAATGGAACATTTTGTGTAACCCATGTCCACGAGAGAGGGAGGGGGAGGGGGAGGTGCAGGTCAGAGCGGGCCAATTTAGTGCGTTCCTCGAGTGGTTAGCCTTCCAAAAATTCCAAGTGAGATGAAGAAGGAGAGACTCGAACTCCGCAGGAGATGAGAAGGGAAACCCGATCTTCGGATAAAACTACCCTGGACCTTTATAAACAGGCGCGGGTGTTATACTGCTGCACCCTTCCGCTTCGTCCTGTCACAGGGTGTAATTACGATATAAAACTTACGCTAAGCAGCATGTAACATAACTAATAAATTAATATGTCTAACAAGGAGCTAGCCTACATTTTTAAATCTTTCCCTTCTTTATCGCCAATTTAAGTGCACAGTTTTATTGTGAACTACTGCAACAACACTTCCCTGCACTCATTGGCAACCATGTGCTACGTGCACTGTACGATATACGTACATGAGTCGACGTGTGTATTGTACGCTTATATCCGTACAGTACGGGTGTGGGCCCGGGGAACCGGGAGCCTCGCAAAAAAAGTTCCATCAATACGTATACTTCTGTGTAATAAAGGTCTGTGCAAGACCTCTTTGAAGTACACACTAGGTATACCCTATTATTACAAGTATTACGTGGAGGGCTCTCTGGGACGGCAGTGGAAGTGCATGTGTGCTGGGGCTTAGTAAGAAGCACTTCAATTATCTTTTCATAAAGGCAGTACGCTCTATACGCACAGAGAAAACTACACTTTATTATCTCATCATTTGAAATGCAATGGCTCAATTCCCATGAAACATAGGATAACATAGAAGTTTGAAACTGGATTGCATAATTCATTTCAACATACGAGTATCATATTAATGATGTAATTTCTGCACTCATTTGGCATGCATGAAAATGGTTGTTACTCATTGTAATCCGTATTCTTATCCGATCACACCTTTGGCACAAATATTAATAGAGTGCGGTATACAGACTTGTACAACATTAGAACGACACGAACAAGATATCCTTCGGCAGCCCTTTTACCTGATTGCCTTCTTGCGGGGGTGGGAAGTAGTTGGAAACCCTGCTCATGCACCCAATTTGGATGGAACAAGCACGAGTTTGGGCAATTTCAGAATTATAGTTGTTGTATATTTCAGGTGGCAAATTACACGAGGAAGGAGGGATAAGCGCCTGACTCTATGCGTCACAATCTGCCTCCGCACTCTGTTCGATTATCCAGGGGCTGAGCTCGACAAAAACATCCCTCCCTCGAATGTCGTTCTCACAAAAGCAGCAGGCCTCCCTGAATCCAAAGTCACGTCACATTTGCAACGGGAAGCAAAAATCACACTTCAATCGCGTCATGTAAATCCGGTGGGGCAAGGATGAGATGTGACTCGGGTTTTTGTTTCGCTCTGATGCGTATAAATCCAGGCTCCGGGTTTACTGAGAAGCCTCGAATACTAATCCACCGGGGTCCTGTAAAAGTTGGTAGGGGCCCGGATGGCAATTTCGAAGATGAAGTTGTAGACGGTGTTGACTGTGTCAAGCGGATACAAAAGGCTGCATAAAGTTAATGCAGCAGGAAGCCCCCCTGGACTGCCCGGTCGGTCTCTAATGCACCGCGACAAAGGACGCATTTTGAGGTTTTCACGCTCTGACTTCCTGCTTTTCCATTGCCACCATCAGGCAGCACCATGGCTTTTTCTTTTCAGTAAAAGATTAGACTTTTCATTAGGTAGCAGCCCCATGGAAGAAAAAAAACTACTTTTCCAACTTTGAGAACAAGTAGGTAGGGTGACAACCAGACACATTAATATGTTTTTGTCTGAAACATTTTCCGAACCAGCTACTAGCGACCTAACCATACGAGCACGAAATTACCAACTGAAAAGGCGCATAAAGTTTGAATAGCCGCATAACTCGTCAAAAGGTTCATTTTGATTTTGACAAGATTGTGCTGCAGAGCATCGGCACCCCCCTCCCTATACCCTCCAATATCCCCAGTTCCACCCCTCAAAAAAGTGGAGGGTGGAAAAATCAGTGATCAATACGCGGACTGTATCAACAAAGAGTAGAGATTAGGAATTCATGAGTAACAAAAGCTAGTCAACGTGAGTAGACTGTTTAGAAGGCTCTTTTTTGGGGGGGATGGAGAGCATTCCGGATTTATATGTCAGAAGATGGAGCGCCGTGTGCCACTGTGCATCGTGACCAGGTCTCTCTTTTTGTGGGTGAGGGCATTCTCGATCGTACCCAGATTGTAGGCTTTTCAGCGAATATGGCGGGGCATACTCGTCGCAGGTCTATTAGTCGTAAAATCTGCAAGTTTAGGCAGTGGTCGTAAAGTAATTTTATCATGTACTTTACAATAATGTAAGTACTGCATGCAAAAAGGGGCGTTACTCTTGAGAAACGCCCGAGCTTCTCCTTAAGAAAACTCCGCCATTCTTTGCCTCACTGTTAAGGACCATTAAGGTGCTATCTCATCCTGGCTCCCAGTTGATATATGCACCTTTATGGCCATGGGGCATAACAGGTGGCTTTGAGAGGATTTGGATCCCACACAACTAGGTCAAACTGTGTCTCCCGGAGCGAATCTTCAAAATAAAGTAGCAAGGGTTTTGTTTCCTGCTATATGGTGGTATACTGTACAAAAAAAAAATCTTAGAAGGTGAAAGCAGTTCATTGCAATAAATGCTGTCAAATCCAAGCTCGAGCGCCTTTTCTGCAGTAGAATTGTGCGGAGCATACAAGGCTCTTGATATTTCTGAGGGGGCTATAAAATACTTCTTTGGGGGAAGGAAGGCAACGCTTGATTGGCGCTTGCTCGATAGTGGGCAGCAATCAAAGCGTAAAATTTTGGCCGTAACTGGGGTGAATTTGTAATAAAATCCTTGGCAGGCAGCAGCAGCGGAGCGGAAATCCTTCTCGAAGCCACACATAAATTGCTCAGGCATCCGCGAGGCGTCAAGCTTTAGTTGGCGTCGTCCTCTCTGCTCATTTGTGCAGCCTCCGGATGATAGATGGTGGGAGCGAACCTGCACTTTCCTTCCTCCAAACTCACCTTCGCAAGAGCCCAATAGAAAAAAAAAACTGATGTAGAAAAAAAAATCTGGGGTGCACCTGATCCGGAATTCCAGACGCGCAAAAATTTTGTTGGTGGTTCAAAACCGATGGGATTTATTTTTTTCCTATTTTCACCACTGGATAGTCACAGGGGAAATCCAGTGTACACTTGGTGCGGGCGATACTAAAGTGTGAGAAATTGTGGAACATATTTTAGAGATGAGTCATTCCGATCCTTCCTTTTTACAGACATATAAATCATACAGTGTGTGGCTCATCCCTTTTAAATGTGCTATTATAAAGCCTTGAAACCTATATTGCGAACTTTCTGGTGTGCTATTATTTTCCCGCAGCGTGCAAACGAGGCGCGTCGTAGGTGTAAGCGTAGGACTTAGCATGTTTGACATAGGGCGTGAAAGTCTGGCGCAAACACAAGGCTTCTCTTTGTTCTTCCCAGATAGGGTCATAGAACCACGGTCACCTAATCATGAGGTTTAATGCAGTTGGAGTTCACGTTCCAGCCACAATATCTCATCATACTGAGAAGTGTTTGCCGTAGTGGAAGAATCCACAAAGAGTTATATATAGGCTTGTTTCCTCTGGCACGTTGGACTTGCCCACCACGATTAAAACATCCGTCATTCTCCTGCTCGCCAAGAATTCGGAGCCCAATTCCTCCTGCCTTCCCCCAACTACTTCTCTCTCTTGCCTGCTCTCTCTCTCCATTGCAATCCTTTTGTAGCCGAGGACACAAGTGTTTACCAGACTGTGACTGTTGCATGCAGAAGAGCCATTTGTTTAGCTCCCTAAGCACGAGAAAGGAGATGATATTTTGACGTCTCTCTTTTCGGCGTGGCTGATACCGCCGCATGCTGCTTCTAGTCACGGTAGACCTATAATGAGTAACAAACTCGGTGGTGATGCTCGGCCAGATACTAACCGTGTTGTTGCCAGAATGATGGCCCCTATTACTCCGGGAATCCCCGAGACGATACCGTATTTTCCTTTCAACGGGCACTTCAGACACACCAGACCTTGACGATGATTTGCAGTCATGAGAATACGTTGGCACGGCTCCCTTTTAAGCTCCTGATCGAAGATGACACGCAAACCGCACAGGAAGAGCTACTAGATGGGGCACTCTAACGTCGGGGGCAACTCAGCCGACGGATGGAGAGGAAGGGAAAATTGTTGGCCCCAACGACCAGCAAGGAGCCTTCCAGATTCTCGGATGCCATTTTGTTCTCTCCCGGCCAGCCGTTCTACCACCACTTTTTCCCTCCTTATCCCAGCCGAGAAAACCGGCCCTATAATATTCACGTGGAAAAATAGTGATTCCCTAAAGAAAAGGTCGCATGATCTGCGGGAGGGGCTAACCCCCTCTCCCAAAATTGAGATAGAAAAATGGATCCATTTCCAGCCAGGGGTATTATATATACCAAAGAGAGCGGTGGCGGCGGCAGACACTTTGCCGGGGACAAATCCCAGGGACCCCACTACTATTCGGCGACAGATTATCTCGGACCACAAAATCTAGCGCAACCCCCCTCGGAACAAATGTGGGAGTTAGTTGCACTCTCGCCGACGTAATCAATCTTCAAGTGAAGTGCCGAGATTGCTGCAATTATCTAAATTGGCGCATCTGTCAATGAAACCATTTGGGGGGGCCTCCGTCGTCGGGCTTCCGGATCCATTTCCCTTCCCGCCTACCTCCCTCCCACTACCGCCACCACCACCCACTCCTTCGCTGCAAAAGGCATCTATCCGCCATAGTTTATCACGCGTTTCTCCTCATGTTGGTTTATAAACAGGCTTCGACGACCGCAGAATGGCTCAGCATCGACCTGGTGTAGAGGAAGGCTGATATTCCCTATAGACCTTGCATCTTCTGAAGAGGTGGGCCAAAAAAGGGCATCCGCTTCGAAAGCAACACCTAGTGCCATAAGTTGCAAAGTTAGAGCCTGGTGTTGGCTATCGATGGCTTCTAAGGCCTGGTAGATAACTTGTGACCTCGTTGGGGGCCTTGTGGCTGTGCAGAAGTTTACCTCATAAATGAGATCACTAGATGTTTGTGACACACTGGTGTCACAAAAGAAACACGTTATGTTGAGCCGGTGCTTTGTACACATTATGTAGCGGGAAAATAATGAGCGAATGTTTGAACAAGGTTGGGTGGTTGGTTGATTGATTGATTGGTTTTGAAATGTGAGAAGGCAACAGATAGTCTATACTTGGTCAGAATGCATCAAAAATGTAACTGTGAATGCAGAACGACTCTTCTGGCAACAATGTCCAGGTCAATATTATTTTGATAAACGATTACAGAGATGGTAAGAGAGCGTGATTGACAGAGTCCTGAGGCATGTCAAAAGAATGATGTAGCAAATTACCTGTAGTGCTTGGAGGCATTGAGAATAATTAATTTATAGCAAATAATTAAGTTTCTTCCTTCGATAAGAAAAATGGCGGGCATAGAGCAGAATTATGATAGGCTGTCACGTTCGCTTTGTTTCCGACTTTGTGGCATACATCTCCGATTATACCGCCCGCCATATCTCTTTTTAAAACAGACTTTTATGCCGCTTTATTTCATTTAGTGCAAAGTGAACATTTCTGATTGGGCATTATCTAGTTCACCCCATTTTCCATCGAGGCGTGGGTAGACGTGTTAAGAGGATCCGTGATATTCAAACAGTGTGTTCTGCGGGTAGGGGCAATTTTTTCCCCCCGGGAAGTGAATACCTCCGTAAGCCGGGAGCCGCTGCGAAAGCCGCAGGCCAGGAGCTTTGCGATGACATTTATTTCCGCCTCCGTAACCGTTTCATTTCGAGAGCCTCCCCGAGTTCCCGATGATTCGGATGTTGCGCATGATGGCGCCTGGGTGTGATTGGGCCAGGCCCGGACGGGTCGGGCAGAGAGGAGAAGGAATCGGACGAAAACCGATAGTCTTACACAAAAGCAGATCTCTGCCATCGACCCATCTGGCAAGGCCAAGTGGAAAGCCAGGAGAAGTTACCTCGCGCACTTACTGGTTCCTCTTTCAAGGCACGGAGACCTGGGGTGTCAGCCCGAACAAGGAGTTGGTTACAAAGGGCCGGTCACGAGGACGAGGTGCCGGAACAATTCGCGAATTGTAGTCCCCCCCCCCTGTCCTCCCACCTGCTCCCTACCCCCCCTCTACTTCCCGCTTAGAATTTGTGCTCCTGCACACTCCCAAGTCTCCTGCCAACCAGCCTTGTCTTTTGCCAGGTCTTGTTCAACCCAATAGGATTCTTGCGTGGAGGCAGTTAAGAGCTGCCGGAGCTTGGAGACGTGCCAGGCGGAAATTAAACAATCATGTGCAATGATAAACGGTGGCACGCTGCATACAGCCCGTGTCCTCAACAAACCCGCGCCGAGTTGGGCCACCTCCGATCAATTGGTTCCAAAGGGGGACTCTTAGAGCTTATCCTTACTGTTCAGGGTTACCCTTGTAACATGGCTGTGCAACCGGAGGGCTGCATTACAGGGGCTCGGTTTGTTTCATCCTGGCATAATGTAACCTAACGAACACGCTTTGTTTGTATGTATCTGGAAGTAAAATACTGTAGGCTGCCATTTGCAGCAGAAAGGCAATTTACAATGCGTGCGGTATGGATTTTCGTGCAAAAGTTAGTTGCAGTTTCAATATTACTTTGCTCTTATTGAAATGAGCAAGTAAGTTTGCATGAATGCATTTATTCATAGAATACAGTAATAATAATATTGAACCCATTCGTGCTGGTAATACTTCGTCCAAACACTGCACGAGTTAGAAGTGCGTATATAACATAATGGCGGAATTGTTTAACATCCTGAAGGTGAACGGCCTGATGTGTACTCGTAATATAGACCTACTGAGTCTGTAATGGCAGAGTTGCGGCACACATACTCAAACATGTTTGCACTGAATTTACAATTTGCGGAACTCTATATTAATTTAATTGAGTATAAATCCCAACAACCGAAGCAGTTTGGTGGAGTGGATAAGGTGTTCGACAGCTAATCGGGAGGTCCTGGGTTCGAGTCCCGGGGCCGGCAATCCTAACCGTGGTTTTTTGTGGTTTCCCACGGTCCCCCCTGGAGAATTCCGGGATTGCTCCCTAAATAATAGGCCGCAACCGCTTCCTTCCGTCCCTATCCTATCCCAAAAAGCAAAGTAAATGAATGCAGAGTTCCAGTCAAAACAAAATTGGGATGAACTCCCCCCCTAAAGAGCCGCCGGCTGATAACGGGGTATGAATTATATATTAAATCCCAGCAAGCTTGTATGTAACTGTGACGCAATGTAAGTTGAGAAAGAGATGCACGTATTTTTAAAGCATGTGAAACTGGTCTTCCTCTTTTGGTTGGTTGGATCTGTGGATTCCGACATTGTCACTATTGAAAAATGTTACGGTACGTTACACAACTTTGCACTGTACATGGAAAGTACTTCATAATTTGTGCACTAACAATATTTTATAAGACCACAAGCACTAGACTTGTGATCAGTGTTTTTGACTTACCCAGCCAAAAATGAGTTGCCGACCAAAGTAATATTGCTCATCCCTTGAGGTTTCATGTTTGATAGGTTATAACTCAACAACAACTTTGTGTGAATACCTTCAATAGTTCCCGTGGCATTCTATCGTACAACTTCGGATTTCATGAGTCATCAAGTGCAGACTTCCAAGGAGGTCTTATTCAGTGAAACTTAGTTATTAGTAGGTGCTCCTGTAATTGAAACTACTTAGCTTTCTTCTAAGTTACTTTAATGATAGGAACTCTCTATCAATTTATTACCATGCCATGGCTTGAAATGAGACGTATGCTAAGCCAGGGTGCTAGGTTTTTTTTTTGTTTTTTTGTCTTGTTACAAAGTTTTTGCCAGCAGCCTGCTTCTGCTCGTAACGATAACAAGCTTTCTCATGGCTACCACGCTTGCTACTGGTTGACATAGGTACTGATATGTAGCAATGGGAGAAGAAAAAGTGAGCCCTAATTTGGCAGTTACATTAGTGTACAAAAAGATCGATAGCGAGTTTTTCAATTACCAGAATACTCTGGATTCAGTTATAGAGAGGGAAACTGTAAAGTGCAATGTCGCAGGCAGAACAAACGGCGGGCCTATTTTTAATAACAATATTTTTTCATAATGTTGACGGTTTAGACACACGATAAACGACACCAATTTTAGGTTCCAGCTTTTCATCTTTTCAAATTTTCTGTATCGAATTGCATTAATAGACATATAGAGGCCGAGGGTCATGTCCTTTTACTCTGTGCATCTGCGTGACATTAAATACACGCTGACTACATCAATGCTTCCATATCGTAGCGTTTCATGTCAAAACTATCCCGACAAGAGCCGGTTGTTTCTCGTCGATTTCATTATCCAACATTGAGCACTCTGCTGTAAATATCGACTCCAATCAAGTGCTTTCGATGAAGAGAATGCGGAAGGGGAAGGCACATTATGATTATTATGAAATGCGAACTTACCGAGAAAGGCCTCGACGGGGTGCAGATGGGAAGAGTGTGACTGCAGGATGACCCCTCTGAGTGCTCCGTAGCTGGTCTTGACCACCCTGGTGCTGTACTTGCTAGGAGGGGTGGGTCCCCCTGCGCCACCACCACCACCTCCCCCTCCTCCTCCTCCACCACCACCCAATCCTCCCCCTGCCCCTCCCCCAGGTGAACCAGCCGGGGTGGCGGAGGCGGATGCCGAAGCCGAGGCAGAGGCAGAGGCGAACGCGGAAGCCGAGGCGGAGGCGGAGGCCGAGGCCGAAGCGGAGGCGGAGGCGGGGGCGGAGGCCGGGCCAGGGAGGGTGGCGATCCCGAGCCCGAGGCAGAGGAGCCTTAGCAGGGGCCAGCAGTAGCAGCCACGGGGAGGCCTCATTCTCGCCTCCCCATGCTTGCTGACCCTTCTTGCGCGCCGCCGACTATTGTTACTGTTATTATTCTCAGATTACTACTTGTGTTACAACGCACGCAGCCCACGGCGCTCCAGAGGCAGCAGCAGCAGCACTGGGGTGTCCTCCTTCTCACGCATCACGGAGCACACCACCACACCACCAAGCAGAAAAGGTGCTGGTGGGAGTGCGTGGGCGGGCGGGTGGTCGACCGCACCCCAATCCTGCATTGTTCAACAAACCCTGTGTTGGTTATTCTGTTCGGCTAATATTGGCACCTAACACTCTCAATGTATAACAGTACATGCGTGGGCTTGCTTTTCTTGTAATTAGCTACGGCCAACAGCTGCGGGCTCATGTTATGTAACTGGAGTTGTTAGCCTGGTACTGTACAGTGAAACAGGGCCTCCAATATTAGCCTATTTAGGCGGACCCAGTCCAACTAGATTAATGCTGCATTATTAATGGCCAATCCTAGAATTTCTTTTACGAAAAAGGCAGAATTAAATAGGTACGATATGCAACAATATTTATATTCAAGAACCGACATTGCTGCCTTATTACCCTTTAATAAATTATGATACCAATTAACGAAATGCACTGCTTGCACTAGTTTGTGGCTGAAATTTCTAGAATTGCATATTGTAAATTATTCAGTAAACTAATCGTAATTAAGTTTTGCAATTCTCACTAAAAGCGGCAGAGCCAGTGCAACTTCCCGACCTCATAGTCCTCACCAATTTTGGAGTAGAGTGACTTTTTTTGTGTGTGTGCATCAAGTGCCAAGTGGGCTTCACTTTGCAATGTTGTAAAGTGGCTCCCGCGTTGGAAAATGTTGTGGAGCCTCCGGGTTAGGTGACCATTAGTCGTAGTAGCCAGCATAACGCTATGAAGCCCCAGCCATAGCAGTGTAAAGGAACGCGCATGAAAGCTGAGCCTTAAAGCAAGTTTGAATCCAACTCAAGAGGAGGATCTGCTACAAGAGAAGGACAGTCTGGTAGCTAAATCCGAGCTAATAGCCCACGCTGGTAGCGGTGCAAGAGAACGAGGGCTTAGACTGCATTTGGGAGTCGCCTTTGTCCTGCTCACGACCACAAAATCCCTGTCGGAGGTCACAGGAAACACCCCGACTAATTCCATCAAACTGGACTGATGAACAATTCCGTTTGAAACATCGTTTTTTGCATACACCCTGTGATTTTTCAACAGAAAATATAGGTCCTGGCCTTATTACTCGCCAGCTATGCAAATCAAGTTTGACTCTGTCACAAGCTTCCGATTGGTGTATAAGCAGGACCACTCATCTCCGCCCCACCAGTTGGTCTCAATCACCCGCCATGTGCGGCGAGCCTTTCATAAGTCAGCCAAAATCGACCCGCATGAGTGCCGCTTGCAGGGTGAGGGAAATGAAAGACATTTTGCAGGGGCAAAAAATTAATTTGGAGGATCCATGATCATGCCTGACCACTCCTATTGAGCATGTCTGCTAATGGTATACTAGCGTTCAGAAAACTAGTACTGGGGGAAAAACCCCATGCAATATTGTTGTTGACATTAATGGAATATCCATAATCGTTAATTTTAATGCTGCCACAAGTGGGCTTAATGAAAGTTGATTGTAGTGGAGATACTAAAATGATCATTTTTATGCCTATATGACTAGTGTTATTTTTTCCCAGGGGGTTTTCGAATGAAAAAACGTATGCACACGGTCATTAGGATACAAAAAGTTCTGCTTGATTAACTCAATATGGGCATGAATACTGTGTCAAATCGCGCTGATTGGCAGTCCCCGATTCGATGAACAAAAATCATACCTGCACAAGTACACTAGCTACATTAACCAAGTCCCAAATGACTTGGACCAATCTCCATCAGGATGTTTGTAATCAAATAATTTAGGGTGGCGCTCATCAAAACTTCTTCCAACTCTTTAGTTGGCATCGATCCGTTGGGTATAGGCCGGTGAAAAACGACGTCTCCCGACACAGCAATTTTCTGAGAGCCTAGGCCATTCCTTCGTCCACTTGTGCAACTAATTAAGACTCTGACAAAGCCAACCTAAGCCTAAGATATTCCAGGATTTTCTCCTCTAATGTGCATCCAAATAGGAGTTGCGTGATAGGCAATTAATTAATCCCAATTAATCGGATTGTCCGTTGGGTTAGAAATGAAACCCCTAACCCTTCAGTGGGAAATTATTTAAGGGGCGTATTTCTGCGGTGCCTTCCCCCAAATGAGGGGCCTCGTCATGATGGTACACTCTGGGAACAAGTCGAGTCCCTGGCGAAAGTGTTTCATTTCAAATGACGGCGAGGCCAGCTTTTAATGAGAGCAGTTCTAAAGAGAACGATGGGGGCTTTGCCTGCGTCAAATAGCTGCCTGCATGCTCATCCTTCATAAAAAACCATTTTCAGACCCATTGTGGAGATTTTAGCGGTTCATAAATACTCTTCGATGTAACAGAACGAGAGTTTTATGGAGGCCATTTGCTGAATCCCTTCCTCTGCAACCACGTACCCCGCTATCCCATGTCTCTAGTCTTTCAAACCAGGGGGCTACCCCCTAAACAACGCAAGTTATTAGTTGACCTACACGGCAAAGCCATTTTATCTCCATTGTGATTTGTGGCACAGTACCTTAACCAAAGTCCTAAAAAGCTCCGGGACGTTAACATGGCAGCGCATTTGCATTTTTTTTCCAGCCCTGTTTTCATTAGTTCTGATGGAAAATTTTCTAAAGGCTCCACTTCCTTGATTCAAGTGCAAGCTCCCCGTTTTTTTTTTGCGCCATTGAAAAATAGTAAACACAAAGTTTCCGACTGTTTCTTTCAGTCCATTCTCTCGTTCCCTTGCATTTACATCCCAGTGGGATGGTTCAGCCAACATGCGCATCAACCTACCTTCAGGATATAGTGTCCTTCCTGACTACTCGATAAGAAGTGAACCACTTGCGCAACATCACCCCCCCTCCCCGAAAAAAAGTCTTGGGCCCAATCCAACAGCACTTTTCCGTCTACCGCAATTGACGGCTGTCGAAACTATCACTTCCGCAAACACTTGCTCTCGGGAGTGGAAGCGGGAATCCGACAAGGAAATGAAAGAGTGTGATGGAGAAAGGAATAGGAGCACGTATTCCGGTAAAATAAATAGCACCCAATTAACATGTAACGAGTATGGGTTAAAGGTAAGGTTCTTATTAAGTAGTCAGACAGCGATCGGGGGGGCGGGTTCGATTGGTTCCCAGGGGGATCCGAACACTTGTCCTGTCGCACGCACTTCTGGTCGGTCATCCGCCGCCCCCCCCAACGCATCTCCTCACGCACCACGCCCACTACATATTCGACGAAATTGGACAACCTCACTGACCATCGCCACACCCTGTACTTGCTGCCCTGGGACAGGGGGATCCATGGTCTGAGACCATCACCCGGATGCGTTTTGGGGGTCAGTTGAGACCAAATGTAGTACAAAATTGGCCGGGAAGCACCTGCTGGGCTATACCTGCAATGATAAATACAGAAGGTTAGTTTGATCGCTTTTAAAATACTGTGCATTTAGACCCGTTTTTTGTAGCGGTTACGGTTTCGTTTGAGGTTTACATGTCCAATGGGGTTCATCGATAAATTCTTAAAAGAAGCGGGAACTCTAGCTCTCTTTTGAACACATTTCCCTCGAAAAGGAAGCCCTTCCACATCACAAAACTTGAACTGGCAAAAATAATTTTCTAGGTCCCAACCAACATCGATCCGGATTCAAATTTGCCCCCCTGTACGGGTGGGAATGACGGGGAAGAAGTGGGAAAATACCAGCAGGCATTAGTTCGAGACTAAATCCGATTAAGCAACGAGCAGATCAAATTACAATCTTGAACAATGTTAAGTGCATTATATCTGGAAAGCGGATGAGTTTTCAGGGCGCTTTTATATTCATCATTTCTAGGATTCTTTTCAATCAGCGACGATAATTAATCAAGTGGCACTGCTTGCTTCGGATGAGAAATGTTCGTTTGACTCTTTGTGTTGGCAATAATTTGAAAGATATTAATTGATAACGATGTTATTAATTCCATTTCTGCTCGAGTTCAGTGTAAACTGTGACCAGATTGTGCTTCAGGTCAAATTTTCTAGTTTATTATTTTGTGCGTTGATATCCTGCTTTCAGGACAGCTAATATATGGAGACAAATGGCGTAGAGCTAGTAACTCCAATAGTTACTACAGAAATTTCGTCCATATTTTATTGCTACGTGAAATTCGGTTCCTATTTCCTCCTTACGCTCCATGAAATCAACATTCACGCCTATTGGCTACAATGTCAGTCTAGTGATACCTCGCATCGGATGTGTCGTCCGGAATTTGGACTTGCCCCTGGACGAATATTCGCTTAGATCTTTCTGAGAGAACTTGAAAGAGCATCCGTCTCACAGATTCGGCGATGTCCCTCTTGTCATGACTAAAGCGGAAGTACGGGCGGAAGTTCAGCGAGGACCAATCAAGAAGGAATCTTCGTACTCACTTTGCTTAATGGGTTCTCGCGAATTTCTGTCCACATTGCGCCTCATGGCACCTAACTTCTCTATCCTACGCAACAGTCCTTTCCACTATGTCCACAAGCCACGGTACACGCCACTCTGGAATCAACCCTGCACCATCAGGTCACGGTCCGTTACGGTGGCATCAGCCACGCCGCCACATGAAACAACATGGCACACTTCATAGCGGTGTTTTCCCATTTCTTCGAAGCTGATATCATACAGGTATTCCAAGACATACTCTGGTAATAACTGAAACTTATTAAGTATACCCTACCAAAGCCACCAAAATTTTTACCCACTCTCTTATTCAATTCCTCCCTTCCCCTTTTGATAAAGGTGAAAAATTGCTGTTACTAAATAACGACACAAGCTAATCAGGCAAAATGGGCACAAAAATGGGTGCTAAACGCCATAAATGGTACCCTGGAGGTGCCATCCGCGTTCCCTGACTCTTGATGATTGTTATGCTGTGACAGCCTGTACGACCTACCATCATGCAAAGTGTACTGGCATCCAACATCGGGAAAAGAACTACGGACCGGCATGTACGCAAATATCCCCCCCCCCTCCCACCCACACTCATTTGTATACCCCAGTTTTTGCAGTCCCATTTCTCTCATAAGTGATCTCTTAATGTTTCCCACACTCAAATGAGTGAAAATTAAACCCGATATTATGTACTGCATGTACGAGTATTATTACTACCCTTTGTTTTGCTCACAATAGAGGCAGAAGCTGACAATCCATAATGCAAGTAATCTGTTGGGAAATATGAAGGGACTTCTGAGTAACTTCAAAGGGAGGCTAGGTCGCACATTAATAACAGAGAATGCCCACCCTAATGAGGAGGTTAAGTGCTTAACACCCCTCTAAAACCCTCCTTTTCTCGTCACAGCAGGTATATATAGTCAAGTTTGAAATTTCAGTGAAATTCTGTCAGGATGTTTCATAACGATTCAATCTTAGGGTGGTACACTCCATAGGATTTTTATGAAAGTGTTAAGTATGCATGCATCCAGTAGATGGAGTTAGTTGTGTGCGTTGGCAGTTTTTCCAGGAGATGGCGTGGATTCAGGTGGTGTGGCAGAGGGAGGGTAGGAGTTGTATAATCAGTCGTGAGACAGCCTAGGTGGTCTCCTTCAAATATTATTTTTAAAATATGGTGCTTGATCCCGGTGCTCCACAAAGCCTGTTTGACGAACCTAATAGGCATATTGACCCTGGCACAAGCATGTTTGGATCTGCGGGAAAGAAGGAGCAGATGCGAGCAAGTGAGTGGTAAGGCGTGAGAGTGACTATCTGGCTTCAGCTGCCTTTAGTCCCCTCGACTTGCGCTACTTCTCCGGAACGAACACAGCCCGGAGCCTGTTTACAGTACTCCTCAGCCCTGACTGGCTGGCTGCCTGCTGCTTCTAGACTCTGTACACACCAGCAGCAGCCTTACGGACTAAAGGACACGCTAGGGAGCATCCAATGGTCCTTTGGATGTCGCCTCTTAACTTCGGACGGATAATTCTCTCTAATCCAGTACCCTCCGAGCAATCTGCGGGCATGCCCCTGCCTTCTCCACCAATTTGATGGATGGAAGGGTTTGCTTCGACATTTGCTACATCTTGCTGTAAAACTCAAGATGGGCCATAAGGAGCGGTGCTTGCAATAGGAACGTTTCATATCCATTTTCAACACATTTCCGCTCTAAATTGTTATCTTCTCGGGCTCAGATCTGGGAGAAGCAGCCTGGTACTCACTGTATAAGGATGAATTTTGAGCAGGAGCATGCTCTATAATGCTGTGGTCTAAATGTCGGAGCACGTCAGGCGAATGTAATGCTAGAATAAACCTCTTTGTAGTTATAGTTGAACCTATCAAGATTTCACTTTGCCAAGTTGTGTAACTGTAGAGCTGCATAGATTAGTTAAAACACTAGCCGCAGAATCCAATGTATGACCGCTGGGGTTGCACCATTTTGTACAGTGTGTGACGCACTGTCCCAAGTTTCCACATTCAAAGGGAGAAAAATAGATTTTCAAACCTAAAATGCCACGGAACCGTAATCACAGGTGTCCGAAATCCATGTAGCTTCTATCTATAGAAAATGCCATGGGCGTTATTGTCTCCCTCAACCATCACACTCTGGCAAAGTTAAAATGAGGACAAATTGGAGTTATTCTAGAGTGCTGATGGTTGTTTATAGAAACTGTTTTCGACATGTTTGCATAACAAATTTCTGATGTTCAGCTTAATCAGTTATCAAAAATTTGTAATTGTTTAATGTAGGTTTATTATGAAACAGGCTTTTGATGTGGTCAAACGCCGCATTAATTTACAGCTTCACAGTCTGTCATACAATAACGAAGAGAAATGCCCGCTAATTATAACTTTGGGAAATCTCGTGCCCTGTCAAGCCTCCTGTACAAAAGTTTCTAATTATTAAGCGGAACATGGAGAAAAGGAGAAGCTATAACGAGTGCTTTGGGTCCAAAAGGCAAGCGATTTTCCACCGTTTGCTTTACATATCCGCAGCAGGATTTAGATGGATTGGCGTGGAAAGGTCCGTAGTCCTCCTTTGGGAACTTTGGGAACTATGTAAATTTCATTGGTTGGTCGCGACGTGTCTCTTCCGATCATATTATTCTGCTTGCCATTTCTTTCTGTTGGAACGAAAGCGTTCTGTTCCACCTTTTTTTCCGCCTTTGGCCATGTCCACCAGCGGATATGGGATGAAATTTTCCAATTCAAAACTGGCGTGCAGGTGACGACAAAGACTGCCATTCCGACTCCCCCTATACATAAATCTGAGCGATCAAAAGCTGATTCAGCATAGGATAAATGCCGGACCCCCATTGTTGATCCCACTTTGTGCCCGAATCCATTTCCTGGAAAAGCGGTTTAAATGCAGGAAATCCCGAGTTCCTCCGGCTACTGTTTCAATCAACGAAGGATTGTAAACGCCTTTATTTGAGGCGTCCCCTGCAAATAGGGGGAGGTAAAGGTAGAGGAATAACTCGTCTAGGCATGATAATAATAGTTCCCAGCAGCTGCCAGGTCACCAATCCTCCTCCGCCTAGCAACTTTGCGAACAATAATGCCTGCAAGATTGCATGTTTCGCGGAGGAAATGAGCGCCGGATTGTTCGGGTAATGCGGTGGAAATGGCTGCGAGGAATAACATCGCGGCAGATGTAGTTCACAATTTACATAGTCGATTAGAGAAAGGACACTGCAACCTGACACGGATTCTTATTACGTGCTTATGGCGTCTACCGTATTTCTGGAAGCGGTTATTAAAAATAAATGTGCGTTCGAGGTATTTAATTAGAGGTCGGCCGTAAAATATGAGGGCAGCATTTTGCCACTAGCTGTACCGCAGGCCCATATTTCTGCGGGAAGTGTGGGAACGCTTTTAAGAATGACTGGCAAAATGCACATCTAACCGCTAATAGCATTATGAATAGTTGGTAGCCTACCAAAGACTATAGTTGCATTATCTCCTAGCACTGGACCGGTCAGGGTCCGGTTCTAGGATTTATCAAATGCTTGAAGCGACGCAGTGTCCGCGACTGCCAATGACCCGGAAAATTGCACGGAGTTTATCACCAGCCCAGATTCCTCCGTTATCTGCTAGGAGATGGAAGAGGACGTCACTAGGCTACCATTGGGCTATTTAAAATTCCCGAGAGATCCTCGTTCGAGGGGTGGACGATACCGAAATGATAAGGAAAAGAGACTTCGAGAGAGGAAAAAAGAAAGAGTGATGAGACACGCGATGGGAAGCCCAATCTACAATTCTGCTTCCCACAACTTCTGGCTTCAACAATTGATTTATTGGTTATCTCCCCCCAAAAAAAGATATAGGAAACCCCTAATAGTGCGTGTTGTGACCTTTCGACCTGTTTGTTTTTTATGGGCAGAATTGCCTGTAATTTGCGACGGTGGTTGCTGATGGCCTAAAAGAGAAGTAAGAGCGAGCCAGAGCGAGAGCTGTCGTGGGAATGTATAGGAGGCCATTGTGCCAGTCTGCTGGATCGATACGAGGCGTTCTTGCAGAGAGGGCTGGGATCTAGGCAAGATTGGAACCGGTGCCAAGTTAGTCTGGGGTGGTTGGGAGGTAAAAGTAGGGGAGGAGGGAGAGTCGTTTTGCCAGTGCGGCTCTCAGCTGGCACACTTTGGCTAAGACGAAGGCAGAGAGGGAGAGGGGGGGGGGGACCTTCCCTTAGCTTGGCTTCCCTCCTTCCCCCGGCTGTTATTTGGCACAAAGCGACGTCATCTCTCGCGAAAATCCCATAACGCCTCACTTTGTGACTCTCTGGAGCCTCCCCTTCTGGAGCCTTTGCAGAACCAGCCATTTCCCAACTGCCACGGACATTTGCACGTTGCCANCCCCCCCTCTCTCTCTATTTTTTTTTATAACAGGCTGCTATGGAAACCCCATACCGGTTAATATGCTGGTAGATCCATAAAACCGGGCTGGCAACTCGTGTCCACTTTTGTCACATGTTATTAAAAACGGTGTTAAACCCGATCTGGGTCCGTCTTATTCACTCTCGGTCGTGTCAAAAGTCGCAGCATGTGTTGGAACATGTAATGTGTGTCAAATTGATTTTAAAAATCGAATATAATTTTTGTAAATAATTTAAATCAGACTGCTCAGTTTACCTGTGATGAAAATCCGATACTAGACATATTACATTGGAGGCAAAGCCAAACCGCTTCAATCACGCGGCGTGCAAAAATCGATTGGCGGGTGTTCAATTGCCGTTTTTTTACTATGGCAGGTTTTAGGATCAAAAAATCTTGTTTGTCGCAAGCTGCGAATATGATATGGTGCTGGAAAAAAACATGGTTGTAAAACAAGCTGAGGGTGCGAGTGCTTGTAACAAGACACCATTTCCGAATGACATGGGGCACAAACAGGAGGATGGGGTTGAGAGAGAGCATCCGTCATATGCCACAAGGCTGTACTTTAATTCAGGGGAGCCAACCGCAAAAAGCTTTTCTCTTTTCCAAAAATGTAAATCTGCCAAAAACCAGCAGCGTTAAGAAAATCGAATCAATTTTTTAGCAATAACATTACTGTTTAATTCAGTTGATGGCAGTAAACATGAACGAAATTGAGTGTCCAAGTGCACATATTCTTGGCGAAATGGTGCTCAGGTGAAGCTATAATAGTGAGATTTAATGCGTCAACCAGGTTATTTCCATGTGTAGAGGGTTTTATCAGGCGGTGGGAATAGAAATTTACAACGGCACACAGTTTGCATATCAAGCCCAGTGGCCAATAACAGTCGACGAAACACCGGCCTTTGGAATTGAATATGGATCCAATTTGAGGGCGTGGGATCCAAGCGGTTTAACAAAGTGCCGATGATGACGACATTTTCTCACGGCGGGGGAAATAGGCCTGTGAGCCCACCCAATTCCGGATCCTGACGAAAAACAAGCGGGGGCCCTCCCTGAATTGAAATCAGACAACTTTTTCAATCAACAGGATTTCTTTGCAGCAAGGTTAGCGCCCCGCTCGTTCTAAGGCCGGAGGAGATTAGGTGCGAAATTAGATTCAGCATAGCCCCGGAGATAATTTGAGGAAGCCTCTACGGGACAAGCACTAATTTATTTCTGAGTTCGCGGACACAAGTTCACCCTGTTAAGAAGCAGGCAAGGAACACATTCACCGTACAGTGCACCCTTGAAATTTTAAATCTCGGTCATTATTTGCCAGCAAGCTTATATGCATAGTGACGCCACCACCAGATGGGGGTGTTGGCGAGTTAGGATTCTTGCCACTAGATGCGGCTTGGTTGGTAATCAGTTGTGTGACAGCCTTGTACGAGGCTAGAAAATGTCACAAACACTATGACGCGATTAATGTCCAACACTGTACTTCTAACAGGCTATACAATGCTCAGAAATCAGTACAACAGTATATCTGAAGAAGATATAACAAAGCAACTAGAGACGATTGGTTCATATATAGGTAGGGATCCAGAGAAGGGGTGATTGTGACGATGCTTTTGCGCTAATGGCGAGGCTCTGTGGTCAGCCTAATGCAATTTGGACCCAATCGGACGAAAGGCTTCTGAGCGTTATTAAGTTATAAAGTTAACAGCCTGATGGTGGAAAAGTGTGGTGGAAGAAAAGAATAGGCAGAAACTGAGAATATGGCCGCATCAAAAGAAGAAGCCACAAAAAAAATCTGAGAGCTTGAAGAAATAGGGGGGGGGGGGGGGGNTAAGAAATCTGGTATATAGCTATGGAAAGAAAGTAAGGGGGAGTGCAGTTTCAATTATTAATGGTGCTGGCTGCCCGAGCCAGGTTGGGCTGAAGGACCGAAAGGGAGCAGAGATTTTCCTCTCCTCCCACAACTACAATCTTCTTAAGCGGCCTGAATGTTAATGTGCCACTTAAGAGAGAAGGCTTGTGGTCGATTAGTTCTAGAACCAATTGAGAAGCTGCTTCCCAACCCTAGAGACGTACAGCAGCTGAATTGGGCAACTTGGAATAAGAAATGAGGAACTCTTCCCTGTCACTCATTGTGGAACAGAGCTTGCGTATAATGAGAGCTCATTTGGAGAACGAGGACCTAAAAGATAAGGGTTTGATCACCTCCAAGACAAATATAGGGGGAGTTGGTCACAAGTGACGTTTTCTCTTTAGGTTCTGCAGAAAGATTTAGTCAAGACTGAGTGTGGAGGAGGGTGTAAACCGTCGTAGGTGAGAGGAAGAACTGGTTGCGTTGGAGAACTAATTGTGGGGAATGGGCATTGGGGGGTTGAAGTAAAAGGCTGGTGGTGCAAGCTGGCTTGCTCTCTTGGGCGACAGAAAATGAAATTAACAGCGAGGGGATGTTGGTTTGTATTCTTTGGAGTCTTTCCCCCACTTGCACTTCAACAGGTTGCAGGCCTCGCTCGAGGTTTTGACAAAACCTCGTAACTTCGAGCGGAACTAGGGGAAACATGAGGATAAAAGGACAAATCAACTTCATGTGTCGAACAATGCCTGGTAATTGCTGCCTGTCTATTGAAAGGATCAAGCTGTTGCCTCTGAAGGTGTTTCGTACTTAATCCTGGTTCATCAAACTACATTTCAAATCTCTCATTTCAAAGGTTCAGAAGGGTACCGCCCTTTGCTAGGTTCCATTGCCATATCCATTTCTCCTCTTTAATAATTACGACTGGGTCAAGTGAATACTTGTGCAAAAAGTGGTGGAAAGCATCAGGGAACTAGGGGAGGGAGAAATTCGGTCATATTTCGCTGCGTCTGCCAGAAAAAAAAACCGCCGTCTGTGTTGAATTTTGCGCATCCTCGGCGAAACTGGAGGACCGAATTAGGGAGGAGCTTAATCGTGGCGCTAACTCGACATTTTTGCGGGACTTGCATCCACAGTCATCGCCAAAATCAATGGCACCAAATCGATATTTTTTTTGTACTTTCCGATTCACATACGTATGCAGATCCAGCATATTCCAGATATATGCCCTTTTCACACACGCTCATCGTGAAGAAGTTACATCAGTGTGGAGCAGGAATTCATTGGATATGCCTAGTGCATTGCGTTTGAGGTCATTAGTTCAACATCCCCAGGACGAAATTGTCCATATAGTGGATCCCTGGAATATTCGGTAAATATTTTAACCCGGAGGAACCCCGTGAGGAAAATAATCGCGTGGGGGGGGGGGGGGGGNGGAGCGGGTTTGATTTAATACCGTCCTGCTACACTCCCTTTTGGTTTTGCACTTAAAATGAGCAGCCTCATGGATTGTTTACTGCGAATGGGCTCGCTTTTTACAGCCCAGGGTATTAGTGGCATGGGATAGGGGAAATGCGTTTTTTTCGGCATGTATTTCGCCATTATGTGGCATATAAAGGGTGGGGCAAGTATCAGTCAAGGGTTGCGCATCATTTTGGTCTGATAATTTTGTTATGAGGAGTGCGCATTTTGTGTACAGCCACAGTGTCTGTGTGTTTTAATCAGAATGTAATTAATTACCGATGTTTGGTGCTGCCTTTCGTGTTCGGCTTTGAACAATAACAAGGTTGCGAATTACATAATTGGTTGTGATTATTAGTCGTGGGTCGTTTATCTTAACAAGGGTAATTAATTTTGTTTTACAAGTGATCGGCTTCATTTTGGTATTGTGAATACAAACTAGTGCAACTGTAAGAATTAACTGGGTGTACGATAATGTTTGTGTTTTTTGAGGTTTGTGTGTTTTATGTCCGGAGGAGAGACAGGCTGAGGTAATTGGATTATGCATCATTTTTGCATTCACGGTCTAACGACTTTTATACACACACTACTGCAAGCATATGTCGATTCTGCCAAAACAAAGAGCAAACAGCTAGGAGTATTGATTTCCGGCTTTTCCGTAATGCATGGCAGGTGCTCGCCATCTTGGATGTGAAATGTGCATAATTGAGTTTAAAAAAAAAGCTTTGTTCTTTCCAATTCGTAGTAAACACATTACAGTCAGGACTTCCATAGTTGCAAAAAGCTCCACATCTCGTGCGATGGATTACTATTAAATGAGTATGCCGTATATCGACACTGTTGCAGGTACTTCGGAAAAAAGGATTCACCACCAATAAATAGCGTATATGTTGCTTTTTCACTTTCCGGATTAACAAAATGAGCTTTTCAAATGATACATATATAATTTGTTGAAAGGCAAAGCCCTTTAAATGCTAAAGGAGGAGAATCCTAGTACTGTACTGCGGAACTGCACTTTGATTTTTTTAAAGTATTTACAGTGTCTCTAAAGTAAAAGTTTTAAATTCTTCATTTTGGATGGTTTAAGAGAATAATTGTTGTTGACTGAGCCAGTCATAATTTTATGTAATTTGTAGATTATTATGTAGAGTGTGCGTATGAGTGGAGTGTGCTTAAAATATGACGAAGCCCCTTCCAAAATTTTCCAAGGAGGAGAGAGATGCTATTATTTTTCATATATCGAAGGAAAAAACTCTTTGAAGAGCATTGAATAATGCAAGCACAATATGGATTTGCTATGCACCTCGCAGTCTCTGTCCATACTCTGTCTCGCTCTAAAAGGGAGCCGCTGTATTTGCCAAGCTATACTGTCCGACTCACACTTTACCTGTCTACAAACGGCCTGAAGGTATGATGCGTGTCATATGTACCGCAACTGTCCCTATCAAATATTATTCCAAAGGGTCGGATAATAAATATTTATTCATCTTTTACACTGTACAGTACATGTGATACACCCTCGTAGGATCATCAGTCAGGTTGTCCTGGAAGGCAGTGATTGATATGTTTCTCGAATCAGCACAGTGAAAGCCAGTTTGACATGACGATCTTTTCAATATTTTGCAATAATATACTGTATTTGACTTATGATCTTAGGAGGAGCATGATACCTGTATGTGGAATATAAACTCATCCATATTTGGCATGATACTCATTAGTATCACATAATTAAATTCTTTTCGTAAAAATGTTTAGAGACAAATTAAGCCAATATTTCATAGTGCGACTGTATTTTAGAGAATTTTGTAAATTCATATAAATACCTGAAATACTGGCAGATCGGAATCGCCATGGAATTATTTAGAGATACAGTGCGAGGATTTGAAATATGAAAATTGCATTGTCAGGTATAAAATCACTTTTATTCGTGCGTTTCTCTAGGGACTATAATTTCTCTAGCAGATAACTAACTGGGCCGACAAAATTTGCATCAATAACACATCGCGTAATTCAATTACACGGAAATGTGAGCTATCATTCTGCATTTGACGTACTGTATACGCCACACAAAAAGTCAGTTCAATTTCTTGCCAATGAAAATCTTCCTCACATTTTCACTTACACCTTGCGCTTGTTGGAACCCAAGACCGTTGCTGGTGTGTATCAGTTGTTGCATCGCGTACTTGTGTTGTCATCCTGGAATTGACACTTCCCATTGCACAGAAGAGGATGACTGGTTGTTCTTCACAGCTAGGATAGACATGCCATAGAACTTCCGCTTATTAAAAATAATGTAACTCGACCGGTTACGCAAGCGGAAGGCCTATGAGTATCACTTAGCACGATGTCAATTTACAGTATGACATTATACTTTCTGTCATTATTACAGCAGGTAAATGTGGAGTCCCCACGTTGGTATAGTTTACACGCGAAGAGACAGCCAGGTCGGGACCACGCAATGAAGTTATACACAAGCATCTTTGCAGGATGGGGGATCAATACCGAAATAGCGATCTTGAGCAACACAACAGAGTGAATCGATCTCTCTTAACCGTAGAACAGTGCGGCTGTAGTAATATATTTTTACGTTATTAATCAATTTCAGACATATGTGACTGGATGCATGGAAATTGTGCACATTATTACTGGAAAGGTAATAGTTTACCGAAGTGTCTGCAGCTTTAGGACCACCTGCCATAAATTTGTTAATTGGTTTTGGAATCTACGTGGGTTTATTTCATTTGTGTACATTCTGCATCATTGTAACTTATAGCAATTATGTGGGTTTTAATGTGGACGAGCCATTACCAAGAGCAGGAAGCTGTTCTTCTGCGACTGTTAGGTAATTATTTACGTTGCGGTTATTTCCTAATTAAGGTAGCTTGAGTAAGTGATGAGGCGGAAAGTTGTTCATTTTTGATAAGGAGGTTCAAGAGACTTCTAATAATGTCGCAAATTTTGTTCAAGATTTCTAGAAATCTAATAATCAATAAACCAGCATCTCCCAATGGCATGTCACGGGCCTGTAATTGACTACTCATTTTCTCAGGCAGTGGAACAGAACATTCTAGGTCAATGCACTAAATTATTATTGATGCCCGTTGTTAATGCCGCATGCGCAGGGAATAATTTCCTAGAAAGTTCTCTCTGTAGTAGCCTACTAATGATATAAGGTAAATAAATTTCCTCTTAACGTAATGAATATAGGAATAATATTTTCATGCCAAAATAATCACCGAACCTACAGTAAACACATATTCAAGCAAATGCACTCTAATTGTAGCATTACACATTTGTTATAGGGTATTATTTTGCGAAATGTATGTTACCTGGCCGCCATTGGAAAAATATCAGCAATGTTGGAGCTTATTGCAGTGAAAATTTCCCTGCAGGCATGATCACTCAAGTTGAAACAGGCAATGACAATCACTAATCATATGCTAAAAACTACGTTGTCATATAAGTGACAATGACATAATTTGCATATTATGCTGTTTTGTTCATTATGACAGATAAATCATTCGTCAATCAATTGCACTGCATAGTGCAAGGCATAAATCCGATTTTAGTCTGAAAATGCATCGACAGGTACGTTGACATTTTTGAAAATTCCACTATAGCAAGGATGGTAGCGATGGAAACATGAAAGGCTGTGCAAAGCAGACAGTTCATTTGCTTTAGGTATAAAGCAAGTCCTTAGCAAAAATATAATTAAAATAATTAAAATAAAATAAAATAATAAAAAATTGCACCATTTCTGGCTTCGAGGCTTAGTTATGGAGTGCAACAGGGAGTAAATTTTGACTTCATTACCATTTGTAGTATCAGCTCTTGATTAGACTGACTCTGCCGTTAATACTTGTAGCAAGTGTGTCTCATACTCTTAAAAGTAAACCACCCTCTAGTGTAGAGTACTTTGCATAATGAAACCACAAGAAACGTTGCACATTATTGAGAAAGAGAATCAGAGCGCGAATACGAATCTTTTCCTTTTACCAGATGAAATATCCACATAAACTCACTAAAAATCCCAGGCAACACCCGGTCGACCTCTGTTCTTGTTCAGCTTTTATTCCATCAGCTTATAGCCTCCAATAGCACCTCACGACCCAGAAAAAGGACCCATCCATACGATAGTTAGTCACGTTTGGAAACGCATTACGACTATTGATGCAGTAAAGACTCGGATGGCTTATAAAATGAATGTAAATTTCATACCCTTGCAGATACACGAAAAAAAGGACCCAACTTTTTTACACCCCCTAAACCAACCAGCGATAAACAAGCCCTCTTGTGTCTGTCTCGCCCACTTCCTCCTGATGGCGCCTCCAGATAGAACCAAAAGAAAAGACATTACATAGTCGGAGGCCACTATCTGCTGTTTCTAACCGGAAAATGGAATGGGGTGGAGGGTGGGGGGGGGGGGG